>LPNX010309898.1:549944-606600 GCA_001517045.1 Pseudotsuga menziesii | reverse complement strand
TAGATAGGAAGCCAAACAGGCTGAGCGGAAGGTGAAACCCAACCGCCATGTACTTTGTATAAATACAAGCATTTGCATTGGAAATGTATTGAATCGGGAGTTATTACCAACACTAATGATGGTGTGTCATACAACTGATCTTATTCGAACTGAACACTCATTTTAATGAAGCATCTCCTGGTTGCAACCTCCATTAGTTTGTAATATTTTGCATCTTCTGCATATCCCAGCAGAAAGCACTCGCTACTTTGGGCTTGGAAGGCCTTCCTCTTGTCAAGTGGTATTCTGGCCCAAGATTTGGAACCAAAAACTCTCAGATGAGATACCTTGGGCTTATGCCCATGTAGTGATTCAAACAGAGTGGCCCCAACCACTAATTTGTGAGGCACTCTATTTTGAAAATATGAAGCACAAGTTACAACTTCATCCCAAATAAAAGGAGGAAGATGTTTGTCATGGAGAAGGCATGTTGCTATCTCCTTCAGTGATCTGTTCTTCCTCTCAGGCATGCCATTCTTTTGTGGTGTGTATGGAACTGAGTCTTCCATTTGAATCCCCTCTGATTCACAGAAATTATGGAAGTCTCCTTCGATGTATTCTCATCCTTTATCAGATCTTATAGACTTGATTTTCTTTCAAAAAATGTTCTCAACCATATCCTTAAAAACTTTAAAATTCTCAAAAACTTCTGATTTTTGTTTCATGAAATAGACCTAGTAGTATCTAGAACAATCATCAATAAAGGTGAGGAAATACCTCCAACCATTAATGGATTTTGTGGGAATAGGTCCAGCTACATCACTATGTATCAAATCAAGTACTAAGGCAGCTCTATGTGCTTTTCCAACATCATACCTCTTTTCAATATGCTTACCTACCAAGCAACTAGCACATACTCCATTGGAAGTTTGAATGGAAGGCAAACCTTCAACCATTTTATCATTGTGGAGTTGCTGGAAATATTTGAAATTGAGATGTGAAAATCTCTCATGCCAAATAATGCTGGTGTTGTTAGCATGAGACAATAAAGCTGTAGGATGAGAGACAGGTAAAAACTGTGAGAACTCATAAGCTTTGGTAGAGTGATTTGTAATACCTTTCGCTATGAGTTATCCAGTGGATTTTTCTGTGATCTCAACTGTCTCTGCATTGAATGTAACTCTCTTGGGAGAGCCTGTATGAGTCATCTGATAAACAGACAACATGTTAGCTGCAACGGAGGGCACATAGAGGAAATTCTTGAACTTGCCATGCTTCACTCTGGCTGAGCCCCTTCCTTCTGTTGGAATCTGGGAAGCATCCCCCATGTGAATATTAGGTCCCTTTGATAGTGTAAGGGAAAAGAATTATTCTTTGGATGCAACCATGTGGTTGGATGCTCCAGAATCAATTATGTATGTTGTATACTGAGTAGGTCTATCCTTCAAATCATGGCACCTTACATCTTCTTTTATCTATGGTTCTTCATCAGATTTATTTGCTCCTTGAGGGAGAGCAATGTTATGCTGCTTGAGGAGAGATGATAGTAAATCAATCTGCCTCTTCATACAATGATCTTCAAGATGGAGACCCTTTGCACAATAGGGACATAACTTATTTTCAAATTTATTCTTCTTAGAGGTGGAGGCTCCTTCTGAAGTCTGTTGATTTTGTTTAGGCTTCGAATCAACTGCTTTGGGCTCCTTCTTCTTTGACTTCCCTTTTGCTTGCACTTTGGAAGAGTCTGTCACTATGAGAGATTGATCTTTGGAGGATTTGATGACTCCCATTCGAATCAACTTCTCTTTCTCCTTGATCAACGACTCAGAAAAGGAATCAAGTGCAGGAATTTTCCAATCCGGAAAGGAATCCCTTTTCGAATGAAAGATTGAGAGAAATATAGAATACTTTGGACCGAGTTTGATGAGAATGGAAAGCACATTTTTCTCATCCTTTCTTTCTATTCATCATTTCCTAAATTGAAGTGCAAGAGACTTGAATTTAGTAAAGAATTGCTCTACTGTTTTGAAATTGTTGGGATGTAAGGCTAACAACTCATTCTCTCGGAAGTGTCCCCGAATCTAATCTTGTTTGCCAAACAAGTCTTCAAGCTTCTTCCAGGATTCTCTGGGTGTCCTCAAACCTTCAAGGTGGAAGAGGATATATTTGGATATATGAGTGCATATATAACCGAAATCTTCATCTAAGCAGTTCAGAAACTTGTTCTTCTCAACTGGCTGATGGGGCTCAACCTCCCTTCCAAGCATTATCCTGTAGTATCCCTTGTTGCACAAGGAAAGCTGTATATCTACCCTCCAATCAATATAATTGAAGGGTGTAAGGATCCGAGGAGTATAAGTTAGAGAATCCATAATTCTCCAGCTAAAAGAATACAATATCTTCACACAAGCTACGTAGCACCTGTAAAGTTTCACTGCAAAAACACTAAAACATTCAAATTATTAGAATAATGGTTTCCCTCTCAACATGAATATGTTTTCAGGGTTTGTCACTCCCGCACCACCACTCTGAATAAATCCAGAGGATGCAAGGTACTTTTTGTGGGACTTATGTGGAAACCCAGTTGCTTCTGATGTTCAATGGAGAAATACAAACATCAAGCCTTCTTGAGATGGCTCTGATACCATGTTAAAATTATTGTGCCATTTAGATCTTCAAGAAATGAGTCAAATATTATTGATGCAGTAAAAGGAGAATGAAAACACACACTGAACAAATCAAACCACACAGGAAATGGATGAGTATAGCTCAGATAATTACGGTATCATTGTCATTAATTAAATTCGATGTTACAATAGTTTACATAGGAAAAGAATTTGAATCAATTAGGGATGGATTTGAATCTCCCCACTGGATGTGACTGTATCTAACTAACTAGTTAACTCAGGATGTCTCAATCAATATCAAATCCCAAATGGTTAACTCCAGATGAATAATCAAGTCACACAATCGGTAATAAACAATTAACTCAATCTAACTGAGGTAGTAGGTGAGAAAAGGTGCCTTATCCACATGCAGCCATGCATGACTAGCGCTAACTGAACTGATTATGAGCTAAATGATTGTAAGTGGAAATTAACTAAGCTTAACTAGTTCCAACTCCAACTAACTGAAGGAGGTTGGTGCTGGGACTCCCAGTTACTCCTAAAATGTAGGGATTGGCCTAGGAGGCACCTAAACTTATGCATGCAAGTGCAGTCAGTGGCAGTCATCCTCTATCGGTGTTTCCCACACCCCAGTGACTGGTACACGTGGCCCCATTAGGCCAAGTGGACCCAATGGTACTAGTGAACTTAATTAATTAAGACTCCTAAGTTAGGCTAAAATAATCTAATAGACAGTATGGCCAAGGGAGGATTAATAATCCTAACACCCCCCTGAATCCTAACTTGGACAACTGTGGGCCCTGGAAACAAGGCCATAAGCCACCCATGTACAATCTAACAAATAAAAAAATGTTTCTTAATACAATCGAGGTAATAGGGGAAAAACTCATGGAAAAAAACCACCCCTCAAAATAAGAAGAAATAGAAAAAATGCAAGCTATATTTATACAAAACAAGCTTCCTCCTTAGAAAATTAACTTGAACAAAACACTGCTACAAAATTGCAGCTCTATGCAGCAGCATCCTGAAGCTGTGCATATGAACCTCTCAATTTACTTCTGAATTGATCACTCTGTATGTTTCTTCTAAATGGTGAATGTAGATAATGATCAAGTTTCTTTTTTGTGGGCCATGTAGCTAATCATTCGCCATCATCAAGTAGTACCGACCCGGAACTTTGTTGCACCACTCTGTAGGGAGCGAATCTGTGAGAGATAGTCCAACATGTTCATTCTAATACTGGGACCTAGTTCTTCTTCTATCTTTTGGATGTCCATCACCTCTTCCAGCTGCATCTAGGATATTTTGAGCCCATTTGGGTTTAGGCTTTTGATTTGGAATGGATACTAGATCTGAGTCTAGAATCTCATCAGATCCAATCTCAATAGCATAATTATGTTGTATTTTATCTTCTTCATCTGAATATGAAACATATAGCAAATCATCATCATCAAAAATAGGTGGAGGAGTGGTTATACCTTCCTATGGTGTTGATGGTGGTGTGTCATACAACTAATCTTCTTCAAACTGAACACTCCTTTCAATGAAGCATCTCCTGGTTGCAACCTCCATCAGTTTGTAAGATTTTTCATCTTCTACATATCCCAGTAGAGTGGACTCGCTACTTTGGGCTTGGAAGGCCTTCCTCTTGTCAAGTGGTATCTTGGCCCAATCTTTGGAACCAAAAACTCTCACATGAGAGACATTGGGATTATGCCCATGTAGTGCTTCGAATGGAGTGGCCCCAACCACTGATTTGTGAAGTACTCTATTCTGCAAATACGAAGCACAGTTTATAGCTTCAGCTCAAAGAGAAGGAGGAAGATGGTTGGCATGGAGAAGGCATGTTTCCATATCCTTCAGTGATATGTTCTTCCTTTCAACCACACCATTCTGATGTGGTGTGTATGGAACTGAGTGTTCCATTCGAATCCCCTCTGATTCATAGAAATTATGGAAGTCTCCTTCGATATACTTGCCTCCTTTATCATATTTTATAGACTTGATTTTCTTACTAAAACTTTTCTCAACCATAGTCTTAAAAAATTTAAAAGTCTTTAAAATTCTGATTTTTGTTTCATAAAGTAGACCCAGCAGTACCTAGAACAATCATTAATAAAGATGAAGAAATAGTTGCAAACATTAATGGATTTTGTGGGCATAGGTCCAGCTACATCACTATGTATCAAATCAAGTACTGAGGTAGCTATATGTGCCTTCCCAACATGATACCTCTTTTCTAGATGCTTATCTACCAAGCAACCAGCACATACTCCATTGGAAGTTTGGATGGAAGGAAAACCTTCGACCATTTTCTCATTGTGGAGTTCCTGGAGATATTTGAAATTGAGATGTCCAAATATATCATGCCAAATATTGTTGGTGTTGTTAGCATGAGACAATAAAGCTGTAGGAAGAGAGACAGGTAAAAAATGTGAGAACTCATAAGCTTTAGTAGAGTGATTTGCAATACCTTTCACTATGAGTTGTCTAGTGGCTTTTTCTGTGATTTCAATTGTCTCTAAATCAAATGTAAATCTCTTAGGAGAGCCTATATGAGTCATCTAATAAATAGACAATAGGTTAGTTGTAAGGGAGGGCACATAGAGGACATTCTTGAACTCACCATGCTTCGCTCTGACTGAGTCCCTTCCTTCTGCTGGAATCTGGGAATCATCTCCCATGTGAATATTAGGGCCCTTTGATAGTGTAAGGGCCGAGAAGGATTCTTTGGAGGAAACCATGTGTTTGGATGCTCCAGAATTAATTATGTATGTTGTCGACTGAGTAAGGATAGCTTTCAAAGCATGGCACCTTTCATCTTCTTATGTATGTGGTTCTTCATCAGCTTTCTTTTCTCCTTGAGGGAGAGAAATGTTATGTTGCTTGAGGAGAGTTTACAGTTCATCAATATACTTCTTCATATAATGATCTTCAAGATGGAAACCCTTTGCACAATAGGGACATAACGTCTTTTCAAATTTCTTCTTCTTCTTAGAGTCGGAGGCTCCTTCTGAATTATGTTGATTCTATTCAAGCTTCGAATCAATTTCTTTGGGATCCTTCTTCTTTGACTTCCCTTTGGCTTGCGCTTTGGAAGAGTCTATCACTAGGAGAGATTGATCTTTGGAGGTCTTAATGACTCCCATTCTAATCAAATTCTCTTACTCCTTGATCAAGGACTCATAAAAGGAATCAAGTGCAGGAATTTTCCAATCCAGAAAGGAATCTCTTTTCGAATGGAAATTGAGACAAATATAGAATACTCTGGGCCGAGGTGATGAGAATGGAAAGCACATTTTGCTCATCCTTTCTTTCTATTCTACACTTTCTGCATTGAATTGCAAGAGACTTGAATTTATTAAATAATTGCTCCATTGTTTTGAAATTGTTGGGATGTAAGGCTACCAGGTCATTCTCTAGGAGGTGTCCCCGAAGATCATCTTGTTTTCCAAACAAGTCTTCAATATTCTCCTAGGATTCTCTGGGCGTCCTCAAACCTTCAAGGTGGAAGAGAATATCTCTATATATATGAGTTCATAGATAACCAAAAGCTTCATCTAAGTGGTTCAAAAGCTCATTCTTCTCAACTAGATGATGGGGCTCAACCTCCCTTCAAAGTATTATCCTGTAGTATCCTTTGTTGCGCAAGGAAAGATGCATATCTGCCCTCCAATCAATATAATTGAAGGGTGTAAGGATCCGCGGAGTAGAAGGTAGAGAATCCATAATTATCTGACTAAAAGAATACAATATCTTCACACAAACTACGTAGCACCTATAGAGTTTCACTACAAAAACACTAAAACATTCGAATTATTAGAATCATGCTTTCCCTCTCGATATGAACATGTTTTCAGGGTCCGTCATGCACTCACCGCCACTTCTGAATAAATCTAGAGGAAGCAAGGTACCTTTCATGGGACTTATGTTGAAACCCAGTTGCTTCTTATGTTCAATGGAGAGAGACAAACATGAAGCTTGCTTGAGATGGCTATAATACCATGTTAAAATTGGTGTGCCATTTATATCTTCAAGCAATTAGTCAAATATTATTGATGCAGTAAAACAAGAATGAATATACACACTAAACAAATCAAACCACACAGGAAACGGATGAGTATAGCTCAGATAATTACAGTATCATTGTCATTAATTAAATCTGGTATTCCAATAGTTTACATAGGAAAAGAATTCGAATCAATTAGGGATGGATTTGAATCTCCCCACTGGATGTGACTGTATCTAACTGACTAGTTAACTCAAGATGTCTAAATCAATATTGGAGTCCAAATGGTTAAATCCATATGTCTAATCAAGTCACACAATCAGTAATAAACATTTAACTCAGTCTAACTGAGGTGGTAGGTGAGCAAAGGCACCTTATCCATATGCATCCATACATGAATAGCACTAACTGAATTGATTATGAGCTAACTGATTGTAACTGGAAATTAACTAAGCTTAACTAGTTCCAACTCCAACTAAATAAAGGAGGTTGGTGTCGAGACTCCCAGTGCCTCCTAAAATGTAGGGATTGGCCTAGGAGGCGCCTAAACTAATGCATGCAAGTGCAGTCAGTGGCAGTTAGCCTCTATCGATGTTCCCCATGCCCCAGTGACTAGTACATGTGGCCCCATTAGGTCAAGTGGACCCAATGGTACTAGTGGACTTAATTGATTAATTAAGACTCCTAAGTTAGGCTAAAATAATCTAATAGACAATATGGTCAAGGGAGGATTAATATTCCTAACAGATGTTACACTTATCCAATTGACCACCCTTATACCAAGTGGATTCCATTTCATCTCTCATTTCTCAAAAAAGTGGAGCTATTCACGTGTGGGATTTCAAGAAATTATAGAAGGTCCAAAACCCTAACCCTAATCAAACACCAGGGAATGCAAAAACTCTAAAATTAACCCTAGACGGTTATCGGGTTGTTAGGAGAAGGGGGTTCCATTATTTTGATGTATTGTATTATTTCATAGTTGAGCAAACAATACGAGGGTACATGTTTGAGCAAAATAGAGGAGATAAGATAGCCTATAGTAGCAATTCTGGAAGCAAAGGCATAAGTGACTCCACAAAGGATGCCATTTCCTTTGTATTTTCAATATGACATAAAGAGAAAGGCATATTCCTCATTTGTGGTCGGGTTTTTCTCTATAGTGAGTTTTACCATGGAATATGTTGTATTATTGTGTGGATTTGTACTTATTTTCTCTAGTTATTTCTTTTTTTAGTTTCATTTTATTCATTATTTTATAAAATTAAATTAACACAATGAACTAATTTGTAAGATATGTTGTGATGAATTTATCTTGTGGAATATCCACTGCAGTTTTCAGATGATATTGGTATCAGGGCAGTTTTCCTTTTGGGTTTTGTGGGTAGTCACAGGATCTCCTAGTTGCTACAAAAGTATTCAAACCCTATCCATGGAGGATGAGTATGTTCAAAGAACAACAGACAATTATGAAAAGCAATTTTCAACACTTAAAATACAAGTCATTGATATTTCACACAAGATGTCAATCCTCATGGTAGCTTTGGAGAGCAAGTTCATACCTTTTAGGCATTTTGGAGGCACTAAATCATATTTTGGATCAGAGGGGAAATCAAAAGATAAAAGTGACCTGAAAAAAGGAGTCAATGAAATATCTTGAGTGAGAGCAGTCAAGTTCCAGTACCAATATTCCTTCCCATACTCACTTCAATATGGAAGTGAAAGTCTACATAAAGTTATATCAAAGTGAGATCGATGGTCTAAAACTAAATCATTGGTTATTACAATTGAAGGTTTATTTTATCATCCATCAAATAGTTAAGGAATAAAAGGTTTCATTTTCCCAATTAAAGTTAGAGGACCATGCATTAACCTGGTGGGAAAGCCACATGAAAGCACTTAGTTTGGAGGGTGTTCCACCAGTAACTAAGTGAGAGGAATTTAAAACCATCATCAAATCCCAATTCTACCCTATCGGATATGTAGAGGACTAGTGGATCTGTTGGCATTACTTTAGCCAAAGGCAGGGGTAGAGTGTGCAAGAATACACCATTGATTTTAGGAATATAGCTATCATGCTAGGTATCTCACCCAAGAACCCATATGTACTCCTCAAGTATCTTGAGGGATTACATAGTCACATATGGAGGCAAGTGATTATCTTCAATCCTAGGTCAATTAATGAATCAAGTGTGCAACCACAATACCTAAAAAACAGAGGCCTGAAGAAAGAACAACCAAGTGGTTGAAAACATAAAGAGAGCCCAGATGATACCAAGAAGAAGAAGAAGAAGAAGTGAAGGTAAAGGAGAAGAATACTACAATGTGGGTACTCTTGGATGTTGAATCCAATTCTACATCCAATGAGTGCTTCTGATCAAAATTTGAGTAAAACTATAGGGATCTAAGTTGAATGTATGAATTAAAAAAATAGTTATTTAATAACAAATATGTCAATTCAACCATTATGGCTCATGAACCATCAGTGGCTCACTTTATTACAAGGCCCATTTTAGACCCGAAATTTTCTATAATGAGAAGAAAAACCTTCTGGCCACGGAGTCAAGTAATGAGTCAGAAAGAAGCTTGGATGTGAACGAAAAAATTATATTTACCACGGTGCAAAAGGAGGTGAATTTGATTTTCCTCCACCCTAAGGAAGAGAAATAGATGACGAAACTCTTCCACATCAATATCTACATCAAGAAGACCAAGACCAATGCTCTATTTTATTCTACTTCACAATAAAACCTCATAGCATAGGATCTATTATGTAAGCTTCGATTGGAAGTAAATGATCATCCTAGTCCCTACTCGTTGGGATAGGTAAATAAAGATGTAGAACTCAAAGTCACGGAATAGTGCAAGATCATTTTTTTCAAATCGCAAAGTATGTTGATGAAGTGAAGGTAGACATAGTGCCCTTGGATTTTTGTTGTGTAGTATTCAGAAGCCCCTATATGTATATGAGGGCTGATATATTCATGAGGAAAGCCAACCAATACCACTTGATCAAGGATGGGAAATTCTTCATCATCAATGCACACAAAGCTAAATCAAATATCTCTCGCGTAAGTTTTGGTAAATCCAACTTTTAAATTTTGAAAAATAGCCATAGCTATGGAGGGCATTACAGTGTTATATAAATTTACCATCAAGGGAAAAATTGCCTAGGACAAATTTACCTTCATAAAGTGTCTATCTTGGCTTTTTTTACTCATGTTTCTTTGCAGTGGTTGGGAATTGAGAGGGAAGTCATTTACCCTTGTTAAATTTAAATCTTAGTGTAATGCCCCTGGTTGAGACTGTTGAGCATGGTTTCCATTGCTGTCAAGGTGTTGCAGCTACAACAATTTTCCCAAAATTCCAAAAAAATTTAGGACCCTCCTTTACTTGGATTAGTTCGATTTTCTTTTTTTTGAGTTGCTATAATAATGATTTCTCAGAATGATTTTCTAATGCTTGAATTGATCTACCACTTGTTTTGATTCTCCCTCTAGCACTTGAAATAATCCACTATTTGATCAAACTTGAGCGATGCCTTTGAATGCATTTTAAGCATGTTCGAATCGGAAATTTGTTTGGTTGAAGCTCCCGCCGTTGCGGCAAAATAACGAGTCTTGACTTCGACTTTTCTCCCGATACGTTGGTTTTAATCGGCTGATTGTTTGGTTTACTTCGGGAGGATTTGTTTTTCCTTTTTTCGCCGTTACGGGCGGTAGATCGTGAACTTTTTCGATTAGTGTTTTGGCTTTCGACTCCCGCTTTGTTAGTTTCATCGATCCCGTAAGTATTGGGCTTCCGCCGTTGCGGCTACGGAAAAATTTATCCTTCCGGCCGTTGAGTCGTTTTTAACTCTGACGTTGCGGAAGGTCGCGCGCTTTATTCTTCCGTCGTTGCGGCTGCTGAAGTCATTAACCTTCCGGTTATCTAGTCGTTTAAGGCCCACCGTTGCGGAAGGTCACGTCCTTTACGTTTCCGCCATTGCGGATGAAAGAAACACCAATCTTGCCAATCTCTTAGTCGTTTCTCTTCCGATAAAGAATTTGCCTACGGCGGAGTGACTTGTCCTTTATATATCCACTGTTGCGGCTCCCGTTCCGCTTTCGCTCCGATGTTTTTAAGCTCCGACGCGCGTTATTGTGTGTCTCCCGGTTATCCCCGCGGATGGATTTATGGTTTGGCTTTCCGCCGTTGCGGAAAGAAATACGCTGTCGAATTCCAATCCAAAACTCTCCGCCATCCGATACTTTTCCCCACCGTGTGTGTTGACCATATATATATTTGGGGTTGGGGTCGTTTAGATTATTTTATTTTCTATTATTCGATTTTGGACTGTTGCTCGATTTCGCTCTCGTGCGTTGTCGTGCTCTCGAGCTCGTTCGGACCCCGCTGTCGGTGTACCCGCGTCCAAGTGGCACAACTGTGGGAGCTGGACCGCGTTTCTTCCCATCGATTACGCAGCAGTGCCAGGTAGGCTTCTATTACATTACCCCGTCCCGTTTGAGCTTTTGATGAGGTTTTCGCTCGGATTAGGTTTTGTTACGGCCGTTTCGTTTTTCCTCACCCTGTAACTACATGTATATAGTGGGGGCTTTTGGCATAATTCTTAGTGGGGGTTTGTTTGGCCCACAGGACAATTTCCTTCCACAGCCTTTATATTCTTTCGACTCTGCGCGTAGTGATGGGGGTTTGGTGCAGACGGGCGTTACGCTGTCTGCACCAAACTGTCCGGTATAATGATGTTTTTGCAGGGAGAGGTTTTCATGGTCTTCCTGTGGCACTTGAATTGGTTTCCCTCTTCCCTTTTGTTTTTGTTCTCTCGAACCGCAATAGTGTTCCGCGCACAGTCGATTTTTAACCCAAGCGGGGGGGAAGGGGATATATCACCGCATTTAGTTGTTGGCCATAGATTGTGTGGATATTGATTATTAACGCCCCAGCTTGAGTATTTTCTTTTCTACTGTCTTTCCTGCGCAATACAATGGTTATGGCACCCCCAGCAAGTCCGAAATTTCTTCATTTTATTATAGTTTTCATTTTCTCACAATTGATCTGTTAGTTAGGCCATTTCAGCTTATATACATGCATATATTTGCTTCATTAACCAATTGTTGTCATGGTACACATAAAAGGAGTAAAACGCTGCAAATTGTTATGTAAATGTTTGCAACTTAACTGAGAATGGCTTAATATTTACAATGTTATATATGGCAAGAAGAATTCGAACTCACAATGTCAAAAAGGAAAAAGAAGAAGGCCCCTGTGGTCGAGGAGGAGCCAGAAGTGGAAGTTGTCACCAAGACTGAATACATATATGAGGACACCAAATGTATATCTGGTGTCGAACCTGAATACCAATGGGGGGAAATATATAGGTTAATCACCCGTAGGGAAGTGCCCGATATGGGCTTGGAGGAAGAAAGCATATATGCTAACATTGAGAGATCCTCGCTGATGAAGATCACTACAAGACCAGAGCTATTCCCCTGCTCTGAAGTAATTGGTTGGATTCTGCCACGGGCAGATGTAACCACGATGATTGTGGAGAATGTCAACAAACAAGGCCATGCTGCTTATAGCCCAGGATATGTAGCCCTGGCTTACCACCTGCCTGAAGCGCAAGTATTTATGTCGGACGATTGGTTGAATAACATTAGAACGGACCTTGTGGAGACCATGAAGAGAATGTTGTTGCCTGGCAAACATTTCAGAACTAGGCCAACGGGTGATTATGATACAGCCAGCTTAAGAACCCCATATAGGTTCATAGCTTTAATGCTCAACAGGATTTTTGGGAGAGCCCATGGCAGGTTCTTCAAATTGGAATGGATACCAATCATTTTTTATGTTGCAACCCAAGGGACAATTTTCAACTGGGCCAGCATTGTATCAAATAGTCTTTCAGCTTGCTTGGCCTCAGCCTTGGGTGGAGTATCCCAAAAAAGGTCTGAATTCTATATGAGTTCCATACTTGTCGATTGCATATTGTGCAATCAACCTTTCCTAGGACTAAGATGCATCTGGGATAGGGAAAGAATGCCTGTCTATTATGCGTATAAACCACTGTGGGAACACAAGTATCACAGCCATTATCGAGAAGTCTATGAACACTTCATCATGCCACTATATACACTCATTTTCCTGAAGGAGTGTGATTGCATGTCAGGGGAGGCGCTGCAAGTAATTGAAGATGATGCAGATTACTACCTGACTGAAGATGGCCTTTACTTCAGGATTTTTGGAGGTTCAAGAGCACCTTCCCTGCTGCCCAAGTACGCCACTGACTACATCATTCACAAGGAGGCAGTCAGGCAAGTCTTCTTGGATGGCATAGGGAGATTTTTGTTCGAGCACAAGAAGACTGCTTATCCTCCTTTTCCCTTCAAGTTAGGAAGTTACAGGTTCACTGGGGTGAAGAAAGCTGATGAATTTGTAGAAGAGTTGGAAAGGTTTCATTTTGGCGAGATGCATTTCCATAAAAATGACTCCCAAGGTAAAGTAGCTGAACATTGCAAAGAAAACAACGTACATTTTGAGTACACTCACCATTGGGATAGGGAAGAATCTGTCTTCCGCAATGCTCTGAATATGACAGTCTTGAGGAGGAGGTTCAAGAAGAAGATCTCCACCAAAGGTGGGAAGGGAGATGAACAAGCAAAAGCTGAGGAAGAAGCCAAGAGAAGAAATGAGGAAGCCCAGAGGTTGGCACAAGAAGCTGCAGGGTGGCTGCACACAGAAGAAGAAGAGAAAAGAAAAGCTGCGCAAGAGGTAGCTAGAAAATTTTAAGAAGATGCAACGAAATAAAAAGAAGAAAAGAAAAAGAAGCTTGATGAGGAGCTCCAAAATCAAGAAGCGGAAAGGCTAAAGCTGACACAGACAGAGCAGTCAGCTTCTGACACAACTGGAGGGCAGACCCAGGACATGGAGAACCTCGAGGTTCAGGACCCACAAATACCTGCTGCCAGCACACCCATGGTCCCCACACTCAAGCTGGTCCCCTTTGTACAGAAGAAAGGGGAAGAGATCCCTGATTTCAATACTGTTTTCTATGACAGGGCAACAAAGAGGATAGTGAAGAGAACAGAAAGGAAGATTGAAATGGGAGATCTACTAGGGAAAATGATAACGGATACGCCTGTTGTGTTTAGAACAGACCAAGACCCTAGATTCACCATTAGAGCCGGAGCAGCACTGATTCAAGCTTCGGAGGATAATGTGGACAGGATTATGACAGACTTGGAGCTATCCAAGAAATCCTCTGCTCAACTAAAAGACACATTGAGGAAAGAGAGAGAGGAAAGCAATAGGCTAAAAAGGAAATATGAAGACATGAGAAAAGAAATGAGATCTTCACAAGATGAGCTGCAGCTCCTCCAAGCAGAGAAACAAGCTAGTGAAACTGCACAAGAATGCCTGGAGAAAGTGCAGAAAGAATATCAAGAGCTAAAGATGGAGAAGGAACGGCTGTTGGGAAAGGTAGAAGAGCTAGAAGAGCAGCAAAATATCGTCTTGGAGGCCAGTGAGATGCACACCCAAGAACAGGAAAAGAAACATCAAGAGCAGATTTTTTCTCTAACAACTGCTCTGGAGGAAGCAAGGGAGCAGCAGGTTAACCTCCAACCGTTCAACATTAGAGAGAATTTGAGGTCAAAAATGGGCCTCCTAAGAGATGTACTACAAAAATATAAGATATATTAAAATATTATGAGTTAGGGGTTTTATGGGGTAGGTATATATAACAACTCACCTCTTACACTACTTTTTATGCACAATATAAATAATCATGGTTGAGTTACTTTTCTAAATTGACTATAAATAAAATTAATAAAATAACTCTACAATGATGTGACTAAGATTCATTCTAAATTCCCAAAAATTTCTTGTCCTTTAGCATTTATTTGTCTTGAACTTGTAAATAAAATTAAACAAAAATGAATTTAATTTATATGTATAACTAACATATTTTTTTCATATAAATATCATTCATGAATTTAAATTATTTTAAAAGTACAAGATTTAATATATATATATTAGTTTGACATTAGATATTAAATACAATTGAGTGAATATATAATTTAAAATTAAAAAACATGAAAATGACAATATATTGTTTTATAAAAAAATGTAAAAAGAAAAAAAATGTGAAAAGACATTTTTATGAATTATGAGTACTTTACTTGAAAATGACAATAATATTATTTTATGAGAAAGTGAATTGTGAGTACTTTACTTGAAAATAACAATAATATTATTTTATGAGAAAGTGTGAAATGACTTTTATTGTAAGTACTTCACTTTATGACTTAAAAGTACTTGTACCACTACTTTGGTTAACTATGGGTTTTCATCCACCATAGAACATGTGACAAATAAGCATTCTTAACTCATGCAATGCCACCTCAACCGTGGGGGATGATGTCATCTACTAGAATGTAATTGGTTGATTTTTATAGTACATTTTGGTCCTTTTGAGGCCCATTTTTTACCTCAAATTCTCTCTAATGAGAGCATGTCTTGGCCCAGAAGGCTAAGATGCTGCAGCTACAGACTGCTATAGAAGGAGAGAGGTGCAAGGTACTGCAGGTAGATAGCCGATTGGAGGAAATCCTAGAGACCTCCTCTTATTTCGTTGATCGATCTCAGGACGTCCTTGAAGTCCTGACTACAAGAATGTCATGGATGGAAAACAATGAAGAAACTCCAGCAGAGCTGCCAGCAAAGGATCAACAGGCCCTCAAGCGGGATTATGACTTATTGGAATTTTCTATAAATACCGCGGAGGATTTCAAGAAAGTCGTTAAAAAGATGAAAGGAGCATGCACAGAATTTTTTAGAAGGCTCCTTATTACCCACAACCAGTGCCAGATAGAGGCTGAGCAGAGGCTTGATGCTTTCTCAGACCACAACTCATTTATGGAGCTGTTGCAGAAGAGACATCAGGAGGAGGAAGCTAAAGTACAGCATATCAAAGTCCTGGATGAGCAGATCTTGAGGAAAGAAGTAGATCATTCAACCATCAGTGTGCAGCTTCTGGAGGATCAGCTTCGGTTGAGTGCAGCCAGGATTGAGGCTATAAAGAACCAAGCTGCGAAGTTTGAGATCAACATTCAGTTTCTAGAACCTTATGCCTTTGAAGGCATCGCCTCTGAAGCATCGGCATGGAAGAAATTTCTAGATGCCCAAGTGGGACCCTCCTCGTAAAGGATTGGTCACTTTTTGTAATTTGTAACGATTTTGTAAATCTTTGAGGAAAAGTAAAATGTTGGGAAACGAAAAGTTGGGAAGCCCAAGGGTTACCTTTGGGCAGCCCAACAGTCTCGCCCTTTTTTGTATAAATATAGAAGACTTAGAGGGAAAAAAGGAGCTTTTTCCCAGTTAGACATGTAAAGCAATATTGTAAGAAGAACTACTTTTTTTTTCAATAAAGAGTTATTGTTTTCCTGTTGGAGAAAGATTGGTGGGACTTTCAAATGTTATGGTGTGGATGGCGGAAAGATGAACTATTTTGTTTTTCCAGCTGTTGTCCATTAACCGTGAGATCGTTCTAACTCTTAGAACCTATGTTCTTGTTTAAATAATTTCTAGTTTATTTTGTGGAATTACCACCATGAGTAATGTATGATGTTCATAAAACAATTGGCTATCTGGTTGTTGAAATATCTTTAATCGTTCATATGTTGTAGGAAAAAACATCAGCTACCTGTAATTTCTCTTTATAATGCATGCACAATACACATTACTCATAATTAAGTTACAGTTTGTTCCCTGGGGATAGATAGATAGATAGTTAGTTTTATTTCATTATTGCATATGTGATTTAGATGCCTGTGAGTGCTAAGACGAGAGGTAAGAACCTGTGCATCACGTTGTGACTGCCCCTTGCATCTTTATCACCCTGCATTGTTAATTAGGCACTTGCATCTCATACTTTAGTCAAAAATACAAAATACGGAGGACCGGGCCGCAACCGGTAAAACCCTTGTTTTGTTACTTTGACCTATGATAACTGGACCGCAAACCGGACGGATTTCCCATACCAAACACTCACGGGCTAGTTGGGAACGTTGACTGGGGAGAATCCCTTTCTGTTGTTGTCTGCGAATTTCCAGGCCTCAACACAAGGTTGAAGGCATTAATGAAAAAGGTTGTTACGATAGTCCATTCATAGATGGTGTGTGCTTTGGAGCACTAGGTGGTCTATGAGTTGATTGGATTTTGGAACCCATACTTATTGTGGCTTGATTCCATAAGAATCCCACATATTGAAGTAGCCCTTATGGAGAGGAACTTGAAGTGTTGTGAGTCTTGTACTTTTGCCCCCACATTTGATGAATCCCACACTAATCTGAGATTCTGAAGCATGATGAAGTCCTTAATACTCTTACATAATTAAAAATATGCTTAAATCTTTGTATAATCTAGCAAGTATTGTTGGCCATAATTAAAATTAGAATTTAATGAAATACATCCACAAAAAGAAACTTGTGGAGTCGGCTTAGTATAAATAAGATATTTAAAAATTAAAAAATATATACATATAGCATGTCATCTCAGCAATAAGTATGATGGAGAAATGTGTATAAATACCAAGGCCATGACCTCATTTGGATGAGTGCTTGCTATAAAGCTCTGCAATTTCGGATTAGTCTGAGGTAGCTACAAGCAAATTCGATTGGACAAAATACTAAGGTAGCCGCAATCAAGGTTTCTCTGAAATTCAGATTTAACAGTCACAAGAGATAGCCGCAGGGGATATTTGTTTTGATGACTGTGGTATCTGCAGTACAAAGGCAGGAAAGCAAGTTTTTTTTTATGATCTTATTTTGATTTAGGGTGGCTCTGATCTGGAAGTGAATAGCGGTAAGACTGGTTAGTGTAGCTCTGATTTTCAGGCGTGTAAATAGTCCTAAGGCATCCAAGCTCTAATTCAGAAATCCTGAAGCAAACAAGTTTAAACTTTAAGCACTGACTTCTAGTATGCAGAGACGGTCTAAAACATAAAAAGAAACCATCATCCAAGCATAGATTTCAAGCATGCAAATACAATCAAAGGCATAAAATGAAGCCTTCTATCAAGCACTATTTTCAAGCTCGAAGGTGCAACACAAAAACAATAGTCAAGAGAAATATTGACTTGAATTGAAACATCCTTTTGATGACATGACTAAGAAGTCGTATGATATGACATGACAGTGTGACTTGGATTTACATTAGACTGACTTGCGGTAGCAGTGATTCAATGCCCTTGTTTAACAAATGACAAAGGAAGTTAGAAGATGACAGTGACAAGTTAAAATGACATGATTGATTTGATGAGATTGATATGACAGAGTTAATAGCAGATTAATTTAACAGTGACTTATTACTTGACAGTGATAGAGGTGTACTTGACAGAACAATGACAGAAAAAATTCTTAACAGTCAGAGCAGGGTGATTAAGAGTTGATTGAGTTATGATGTGACATTGACAGAAATATGTGAAGGCAAGTTGGGCCTTGTACCATTTTTCTTAGTAGGATCTAAGAAAAGACCTAGAAGAGCCTTGGAATAGATGTAGGTGCTTCTATATTAGTAGGTGTTGATTTACCTCGCGGTTGCAACCATTTGAAATACTTATAAAATATTACAAAACTATATCTTGTGACTTTTGCATGGTGTTGTTAATGTGTTTTATTTGATGAATGACATATGGTAAATTGATTATTGAAGCATATTCTATTGATGAATATGATATTGAATTGAATGTGAAATGATGACTTAAGTTTTAGAGTTTGAAGAAGTTAAAATTGAAGTAAGTCCAAGCTCACCGATTCACCCCCCACCCCCTCTCGGTGAGCCATTATGTCTAACAATTGGTATCAGAGAGGGGCATTCAACATAATCCTAACAAGATTGAAGAGATTTGGGACACAATCATGGAAGGATCAGAAAATCTCATTGACTATGAAGTTCCAATCTTGGAGAAATCAGTTTATTTTGGATGGAGAAGTAAAATGAAAGGTTACTTGAAGAAATTCGATGTTTGGGAAATAATGGTTAACCCACCTAACCAGCCCAGCAAGAAGACAAAGGCAGCAGTTGAGAAAGACAATAAAGTTGCATTGAATTTTTTTATGGATGGACTTTCAAGTCCTCTCAAAGAAAGCATTGGAAAGTACACTTCAGCCAAGGATCTCTTGTTCAAGCTGGAAGAAAAACACCAAAGGAGGAGTCAAGACAAAGAAAAGGAATCAGATGACAACTCTATTGAAGATGAAAAGCAAGAAGAAAAGGAGGAACACACATCAGACTCTAATGAAGGTAAGAAAATTTCTGACAATAGTAACACTGATTGTGATAATACTGAAAGTGACCTTGAAAATGCTAAAAAGGAAGTCCTAGCACACCTTTTAGCAGACATTGATCTCAAATACAATGTGAGACTTAAAAGAAAAAATTTGGTGTCCTTTGAAAAATACCATGAGAAGCCTGTGGATCTACTCAAGAAACTCAGTCTCAAAAAAACAAGCCTTGAAGATGAAGTTGAAAGACTAAAGACTGAATTGATTAGTCAAACAAGAGAACAAGAAGAGTCTGATGAAGAACTTGAAGAAACAAGGAAGGCAGATGTTGAGTTGAAGACTCGGTTAGAAGAATCCAAAAGGATAGAGGAAGTCTTGAAGAACAAATTGGATGAAAAGGAGAATACTTGTGAGCACCTAGAAATGGAAGTGATTGGACTCAAGAAGGAGATTGAAAAATCAAATGTACATGTGAAGTTCACAAATAGTTCAGTCATATTGGATGAGATTCTGGATAGTCAAAGACCCACATTTGACAAATCTGGTCTTGGCTACAACAAAGGAAAGGAAAAATCAGAGGTTGGAACATGGTCTCCTGAGACTCCCAAAGCAAGCTCCTCAATGACCAAAGATGAAAGTGAAGCTCCTCCTCATGTACCTGCACACGACAACAAATTTGGAATATCAAGTATGCATCAAGGAGTTATTTTTGCACCTCCAAGCAAATAAAGAAGAGAAACAACTTCAAGATGGAATCCAAGTCCAAGGTATGAAAATAGATTCAATGGATATTGTTTTTCTTGCTCTAATTTTGGTCATAAGGCTATGGAATGCAGATCCTATGGAAGAAGAAATGTTGGAATCCCTAATGACAAAGTTAGGTGTTGGACATGTAATCATCTTGGCCGTATTGCTACTAATTGTCATACAATGAGGTGCTACTCCTGTAGTGGTTTTGGTCACAAGACTCAAGAATGCCCAAGCCAAAGGAGTCAACCTAGGAGGAGCCCATAATTCATACACATCAGCAAGGAGAACTAATGAATCATGGAAGAAGTATAACAAAGGAAAGATTGAAGATCAGAAGACAAACAATCTAAACCAAGGACACTCTAAGGTATGGGTAAGAAAAAATATTTTACGGGATCTAAAATAAGTTGAAGATCAATGCACAAAAAATGAAGGTGGTCGCCATGTGGCAAGCCATGCTTGAGGCCTCTTGAAGACCTTAAGTACACCTTGAGTTCATTATTGGAGGATGAACTCAAATGGTAAATGACGAACACTCCAAGAAAAGTAACAGGTCCAAGGATCATGTTTTATAACTATGTGAGGTGATCCAAACAAGTGGCATAATGATAGGGGGAGCAAGAAATCTATTGAAGAGATCAAGCATCCAAAGAACTGAATACAAAAGGAAGATATTCATGATGAAGAAAACTAATGTAGGTTCTGAAAATTATGATCAAGACAAAAATCAACATGTTGATGTGTGAGAAATTGATACATGCTTACTGTTTATGAAATTACTAGATGATTGACTTGGAGATTATTTCGAGAAACACTTAAATTCTGACATTTGATTGTATATGAAAGATGAGTTCTTGAAAAGGTTAAAGTTTAAAGACATAAAGAACATCCTAGGTGGAAAAAACTTTGGGTATAATTAGCAATAACACTTGTTGTTGGTATCTGATTACATGATTTATGTAGAGTTGGTTATCCATATTTTTATCAATGTATGAATTTTGATGTACCATTCACCAAGAATTCACCTATCAAATGTATTGAGAAGAGCAGCTAGCAGCATATAATCAGAAACAAGTATTTGAACACGGTTGAAGATTGGCCTTGGTTGTTTTGAATGGCAATTATAACACAGTTGTGTTTGTGGTGAAGCTCAGACTGATCACTGCCTCAGATCTAAGCAATATGGTATCCTAAACAAAAATTACAATATGGAGTTTAGTGAAGACTACAGGATTGGCAAATCATCTTCAGCAGTTAGTTGTCTTGACAGAGCTCATAAGGCATCAAGTGGTCCAAATAAGGTCACAAAATACCCACAAAAGGTCAGATCAGTTTTGGTAAGCTTAAAATGGACAAGCGCAAGTAAAAGGAAGCCTTCGTGAAGCAAGGTGCTCAACAGTCTATTTGAAAGGGGGATTACATATAGATATTTATGGCAAGTGATGGAAGATCAAACTCAACAAACTATCATTGTATGAAGACAACTCCTGGAAATCATATGAAGACTTGAGAGCATGTATGGATGAACATATGGAGCAGCTTGAGGACTGTTTGAAACAGACCTTATTCACTTACAACAAGGCAGCTTCTTATATTCAAGAGCATTGTGACATATTATAGTTTTGAGCATCATGGAACACAAAAATTGGATGGCGTATGGTATGCATAAGCAAGAGAAATGTAAAGTGTACAAGAGGAACAATAATGATGAAGATATTTAACAAAGGAAGCATGAACATAGGGGAAGTTTTATCAAAATGGAAAATAGACTCATTGATGTCAAAGGACAAAGAGCAAGATTAGATCTAGGAAGGCACCTTGTAGTCATAAAAGATGTGTGAAAGTACCCCTAATTGGTAAAAACAATTAGCATATTTAAGGACATCGTGCAGCAAGAATTTTGAAGAGTAGTAAAGGGAATATTTGAAGCCTTACTAAAGCATTTTAAGACATACCTTGGAGCAGATTTAAAGGTTGATTTAAAGTTCTTTTTTAAAGGACAAGTTCAGGGTCTCTACAAGATGTTATCAAAGACAGTCAAAGGTCCAAAGGAATAAATCTGAACTGTGCGTACAATAACTAACTGTAGCAACAAGAAATTGAAGGTTGAAGACACAGATAATCATTGCAGTAGCAATATGTAGAATTCATATAAAATGTTTCATTAGAGGAAATTTCAACTAAAAATGGGCCTTTTAACTCTAATTCAAATTCCATGGCATCATGTGTTAGCCAACGAAACTGCTTTAAATTTGAAATACCGTATAGGTCTTAAACACTTTTTTAATATAAATTTGGGGATATGTATCATAAAAAAAAAACTCTTTTTTGTTTTTATTTTCAACATATCTCCTTGTGTTTTTACTCAAATTTCAATCAATATAGCTTGTTGGATGCGGAATTAGATTCCACATCCAATGAGTACCCACTCGGCATACTTTTGACGGACCCCGCTACCCCAAAAACAAGAAATACCTGAAAAAATGTGATGATGAGTACATCATCATCACATTTTTTTCAGGTATTTCTTGTTTTTGGGGTAGCGGGGTCCGTCAAAAGTATGCCGAGTGGGTACTTGTTGGATGCGGAATTTAATTCCGCGTCCAACAAGCTATCCCGATCGAAATTTGAGAAAAAAACACAGGGAGATATGTCGAAAATACAAACAAAAAAGTAGTTTTTTTCTTTTCTTCCTCCCAAATTAATAAATATTATTTTATTATTTTAACTATTATTTTATTTTTAATTTTTAGGAGGCCCATTTTGAGTTGAAATTTCCTCTAATGTATCTTTGATCTAGATAACTATAGCAGCAGTATGTTGAAGGTCATTTGTTAAGGTTTGCAGTAGCATGTTTTGAAGGTGCACGATATGTTGAAGGTGGAGTGGCATAAAGATTAGACTTCTCAAGAGCAGTCACATATTTTGAAGGTCTATATCTCATCAATCTTGGCAGCCAACAATATTGCATAGACAAAGCATATATCAGAGATCAAACCTTCTTGCATTCTCAGCAATCTGGACAAGATTGAAATGTGATTGAGCAGACCCTTGAAAACTAGAAAGCTTGAAGTTTGTTATCTCTCGGGATAAAGATAAGACTAAGGGAAAGATGGAATGGTTTTGAAAAACAATAGAAACTTGTTTCGGAATATTCCTAAGTTTGATAGGAGTAAATGAAGCAGCAGTACTTTTGATGATTGGATCAGATATTTGATGACTTGAACAAACCTCTGATGTTTGATTTACACATGAGCAAACCATTTGCATACATTCTAATGTTAGATGAGAAGGATATGAGCATATTCTTATTATGATTTGGCATGATTCTTGGTAGCAATCAAGCAGTGGTATGAGCACACTCTTAATGAGCAAATCTCTGACATGTGACTTATGGTTGACCTTGAAATGGCATATGAAGAATTTTGATAACCGAAGCAGGAGGTTTTAGAAGAAAGACTGAACAACTACAACAACATATTAGATAGGGGGATTAAAATTAAGAACTGATCCTAACACACATTCCAAGGTTGTGAGGCTTTTGATGACTTGATGGACAAGTGTTTAGCCCTTTTTCATTAATGTCAAAGGGGGAGAAATTATTAATTTGAAGAAATGTTGCCATCAATGACAAAGGGGGAGTTTGTTGAGCATGGTTGTCATTGATGTCAAGGTTGAAGGCATTAATGACAAAGGTTCTTACGATATTCCATTCATAGATGGTGTGTGCTTTGGAGCACTAGGTGCGCTATGAGTTGATTGGGTTTTGGAACCCATACTTATTATGGCTTGATGCCATAAGAAGCCCATGTAATGAAGCAGCCCTTATGGAGAGGCACTTGAAGTGTTGTGAGAAAACTATACTTTTTCCCACAAATTTGATGAAGCCCACACCAATATGAGATTTTGAAGCATGATGAAGTCCTTAATACTCTTACACAATTAAAAATATGCTTAAATCTTTGGATAAGCTTGCAAGCATTGTTGGCCATAATTCAAATTAGAATTTAATGAAATACAACCACAAAAAGAAACTTGTGGAGTCGGCTTAGTATAAATAAGATATTTAAAAGTTAAAAAATATATACATATAGCATGTCGGCTTAGCAATAATTATGATGGATAAATGTGTATAAATACCAGGGCCACGACCTCATTTGGATGAGTGCTTGCTAGAAAAACAACTCTACAATTTCGTATTAGTCTGAGGCAGCTACAAGCAAATTCAGGTGGACAAAAGATTCAGGTAGTCGTAGTCAAGGTTTCTCTGAAATTTGGATTTAACAATCACAAGAGAGAGCCGCGGGAGATCTTTGTTTTGATGATTGTGGTAGCTGCAGTACAAAGGCAGGCAAACAATTTTTTTTATGAGCTTATTTTGATTTAGGGTGGCTCTGATCTGGAAGTGAATAGCAATAAGATTGGTTAATGCAGCTTTGATTTTCAAGCATGTAAACAGTCCTAAGGCAGCCAAGCTCTAATTCAGAAATCCTGAAGCACACAAGTTGAAACTTTAAGCACTGACTTCCAGTATGCAGAGACGGTCTAAAACATAAAAAGAAACCATCATCCAAGCACGGATTTCAACCATGCAAATACAATCAAAGGCATAAAATGAAACCTTCTATCAAGCACTATTTTCAAGTTCGAAGGTACAACACAAAAACAACAGTTGAGAGAAAGCTTGACTTGAATTGAAACAGCCTTTTGATGACATGACTAATTAGTCATATGATGTGATGTGACAGTGTGACTTGGATTTACATTAGACTGACTTGTGGTAGCAGTGATTCAATGCCCTTGTTTAACAAATGACAAAGGAAGTTAGAAGATGACAGTGACAAGTTAAAATGACATGATTGAGTTGATCAGATTGATATGATAGAGTTAATAGCAGATTGATTTGACAGTGAATTATTACTTGACCGTGACAGAGGTGTACTTGACAGAACAGTGATAGAAAGAATTCTTAACAGTCATAGCAAGGTGATAAAGAGTTGATTGAGTTATGATGTGACACTAACAGAAATATGTGAAGGCAAGTTGGGCCTTGTACCATTTTTCTTAGTAGGATCTAAGAAAAGACGAAGCAAAGTCTTGGAATAGAAGTAGGTGCTTCTGTATCAGTAGGTGTTGATTTACCTCACGATTGCAGCCGTTTGAAATACTTATAAAAGATTACAAAACTATATCTTGTGATTTTTGCATGGTGTTGTTAATGTGTTTTATTTGATGAATGACATATGGTAAATTGATTATTGAAGCATAGTCTATTGATGAATATGATATTGAATTGAATGTGAAATGATGACTTAAGTTTTAGAGTTTGAAAAATTTAAATTGAAGTAATTCCAAGCTCAGTGATTCACCCCTCCCCCCTCCCCCCCGCCTAGTGAGCCATTGTGTCTAACAGAGACCCCCTGAATTATCATTGTGTCTAACATATGGTAAATTGAATATTGAAGCATAGTCTATTGATGAATATGATATTGAATTGAATGTGAAATGATGACTTAGGTTTTAGAGTTTGAAGAAGTTAAATTGAAGTAAGTCCAAGCTCACTGATTCCCCCCCCCCCCCCTCGGTGAGCCATTGTGTCTAACAGAGACCCCCTGAATTATCATGTGTGTGATGTAAATGTTGACATGTAACGCATGTATGGATGAATAATGTATATTTTCTTCTTTATTAATAATATAAATATATAATTGGCTTTAGCAATGGAAAAATGTTGAAGAGATAGGAGGCAGGTGAATTCACCAGAGATGGGAAGGGGGTTGTAAGTGTCCTAAGAGACCATTGTGCTATGACCCTTTTATAGCCATTAAGTCCCTAAATTTTATCCTGAGTCATAAACCATTTAAATGACTTAATTATATACTTTTAAAATCATAATTATTATTTAATTATGATTAAGTGGCATTTGTTTTTTTATGTTTTTATTTAAAAATAAAAATATTAGAGGGGGGAATGTGGATCTCATGGAGAACCCACATGGTTTCATCTTGCCATGCATTAAACTAATGCATGCAAAAAGAGAAATGGATATTCCTTCATCCTGGGGGGCATGGGAACAAGTCTATGTTGAAGTGAGTCTAAGACCTCTATTCTCATTCTACACGGTAGTGGCCAAAATTGTTTTCCTGAACCATCGTTGAACCATAATTGGTTGTTGTTTTGCAGTCATGGAAATGTTGTTTGTACACAAAATAATCTGATGGAATTCATGGGCACTAAGCAACAGTGATGGTTTTTCACTATGGTGCAATCGAAAAGAAACTAGAGTGGTAACTGTATTACACTATTGTTTTGTAGTCATGGAAATGTTGAATTGTATATGAATTACTCTGGTGGAATTCCTAGGCACTAAGCCATGGTGATGGTTTCTCACTGAGGTGCAATTGGAAAGAAGCCAGAGTGGTAAGTGTAGTATTTGGCATGGAGTTGGATTTAGACGGTATTTTCTTCCTGGATGCCTATAAACTTGTGTTAATTTCTTGTGAATTGTGAGGAAATGTTGAATGATAAGTCTTATTGTGAGATGAACCTCAGGTAAGGGAAGAGTCAATTCACATGTTCTAGCTCGGGGGTGGCGCTTCATTGAAAGATTAATGAACAAAGTGGTCTACAGTTTGGTGGAGCGTAGCTGCCATGAAACCGGTTGCCCATTTTAAGTATTTTGCAGATAAGTTCTAATTCCTAGAAATTGTGTTTTGATTTCTGAGATATTATTTAATTAATAATTGGTGAAGTTTATATGATTTCTTGTTTAAATATTCTGAGTTTGAATACAAGGTATAAATCCATGTTTTGATTGGTTGAATTCATGTGTATAGACAAAGTGCAAGTTTAATTCTGCAATAATGCTGAGTAGTTTCATGAATTCCAATTCAATTAAGTTGAAGTTAGGGAAATGAATTCTTGTAATAATGGTTAATTTATGCGTTTATAAGTGAAATGTTTGTTCCAATTATGTTGAAGAGCACAATGTTTAGAAAATCATGTGAATAGATAAATAAGTTGGAAATCCCATTCGTTTTTATTATTTTTTCTATGGCTTAGATGTTTATTTGCAAATAATTAATTTTCATGGAAAATACCTGTGGTGATTGTTAGTTTACTGCGCAGTTCAAATGGAAGGTTTGTGAAAATATGTTGAAGACTTTAACTCTTATTTCCAAATAGTTGAAAGGAAATAGTTCCTAAAGTAATGAATGAAATGTTCAAATTAATTATTCAAGCAAATTATTTACAACAATGTTTTCCAAATTAATATATGGAAACCCCACTTTGCAGTTACTGCACAATAATTTTTAAGGAATATGGGTGGATAAAGATTTTCTTGTCTTAATGAAATGTTTGGCATAATTCTTCAATGAAGTTTATATGTTTGTGTTGAAAATAATATTTACTCAATGAAGTTTATATGCGTGTGTCGGAGTTATTATTCACCCAATGAAGTTTATATACTTGTGTGGAAGGTATATAGCTGAGAGGAAAATAATTTGTTGGAGTATTGTATTTCATCGACATAATAATATGGAAATAGCATAGCAAGAGGAATGTTTATTATATGAAACTATAATTGTCTTTGATCCATTTAGGTGAACCATTATGTCACAATTCACTCTGGTGCAGTTCACTCTGTCACAATTCATTTATGTCACGACTTTTGTGTTATAGTTCTTACTGCGTAGTTCATGACAAAATGTCGAAGTTTTGAGGAACGAATTTTTCATAAGGTTTGGAAATGTTGATTACCAAGCCATAACCTAATATGGTACGGAAATTATAATTAGAAAAAGAAAATACAATATGTGTATTAATAATGGTGCATATTTATATGTTATTAACCTAATTATTTTGTGTATTATACTATGCAATTTCCTAAGACAGTTCTTGTTGGGTAGTAAGTTTTTAAAAAAAGGTATGTCTAAGTATTGTTCATTATTGCCTTAATAATATGGTAATCAAATAAGTTGAGGCATGTCAACATAAATATTTGAATTCCTTTACTCTAATTTTGTAGAGTTTATTGTGTAATCCATAAGTTAAAGTTTTACTCTGCAGTAAGTTATTTTTAACATATGTTTTCGCAACTGTGCATAAAACTATTGTGCATGAATATTTTTGAATAAGTGTCTCATAGATTATTCTATGCTTCTGCTAAAATAATTGTCTATTATATATTTGCTACACATTGTTGTACATTTGATAATAATAATAAATGTATATGTGCATTATGCATTTAACATTAAAAAATTATTATTATTAGTGTGTTTTAAATATAGTGTAACAATGGGTGTGTTACCCTTAGGAGTGTCGAACCATCATTATCATAGACATCAAAGTTTTTTATTGGAACAGGAAAAGATTCCAATCTCCCCCCTAACTAGTTTTTTTCAACTTTTTACAAGGTTTTCAAAGTGCATGTTGATTACCTCTTATTATTGTTTTTCATGGCTTGTAGAACATTTATAGGTATGTTTTTTACTACCAAGCTATTTTTTCCAGCAAGCTGTTTTTTTTCCAGCAGCATTAGATGTTTCATTTTTTTCCTTCTTTTGCCCTAGTTTCGAAGTTCAAAGTTGAGTATTGACTTGCCAGCATGCCAAAGGACTTGGATCTATTCTAGCCACTTGGTCAATCTAAAAATGGGACAAACCAACAAAGATTGACTTGTAAACTATGGATCCTGGCTATATAGTGAATCTGAAAATAGGACAAACCAACAAAAATTGACTTGTAAACTATGTGGGCAATCCATGACACGAGGGTTTGGCCACCCAAGATATCACCTTGTTAGAACTACAAGACATAAGGTTGGGGTTATTTGTAAGTCTTGTTAACCCCTAGAGGGTTAAGAGCCAGCACATTCCATTAGATTGGTTTTCAAATAGTATTTCCAAAGACAGATTTGCTTGAGACAGGGTTGGTTCTCATTGGTTTCAGGTACAGGATGGGTTTTGTTATGTTTTCCTTATTCAAAGACAGATAGTTCACAGGTTTTTGACAAATTTGGGAGAGTTGTTATTTTTGGCAGTACTACTATATCTAAGGGGACAAGGTTCAAAGGTTTGCATGTTAGAGATGATCATATTTTTGGCATCCTTGCGAGCTCAAGATTCCAATGAGCATTTTTTCGGATGGCATGCATGGTACTTCTATTATTGGCAATTAGGGTTAAAATTGCATGGCGTTGCATGGCATATCAGGGGTATGGATGGACATGCATGCTTTTGCATACCAAATATTCAAATTGTTAGTTTTTCAACCCTTAAACAAATTTGATTAGCAATCTCAAGTTTAATTATTCACTTCCAGATTTTAACCAGCAAACATAAATATTGCAGGTCTGAAACATTAAACAATTGTAATATTGACTAAGATAACTGAAGATACACAGCAAAACAGATCACATAACCACACAGGATATACCTTGGAAACCCCAACCCCTAGGAAAAACCAGCAAATAATTGTCTTCTTTTTTAATGTGAATTACAAAATGCTTCAACACTCGTAGTCTTCAGATAAAAAAACATTAATAACTCAGTTGGATACCAATGGAATCTCTTCAGACCGCTTACAACAGGTCCTTAAGGCCCTAATGCACCCAAGACAGTGAAACGCTCAGCTAGTGCCCTCCTTCAGGTCGTATGGCCAATGTGCCTTTTTCGAATGACATGCATGGTACTTCTATTCAAACCATGCAAATCCATTAAACCATACAATTTTTTATTGTTTCAAACCTGCAATATTTATGTTTCTTGGCAATCAAGGTTTCACTTGCATGGAATTCCATGGCATATAAGGGGCATGCATGGGCATGCATGTTTTTGCATCCAAATATTCAAACTGTTAGTTTTTCAACCCTTAGACAAATCTGATTAGCAATCTTTAGTTTAATTATTCACTTTCATATTTTAACCAACAAACATAAATATTGCAGGTTTGAAACATTAAACAATTGTAATACACTGTCTAAGCTAATTGAAAATACACAACAAAACAGATCACATAACCACAGAGGATATACCCTGGAAACCCCAATCCTTAGGGAAAACCAGCAAATAATTGCCTTCTTTTATTATGTGATGAATTACATAATACTTCAACACTAAAGTCTTTGGAAAAAAAAACATTCATAACTCAGTTGGATACCAATGGAATCTCTTCGAACCACTTGCAACAGGTCTTAGCGCACCCAAGAAAGTCAAATGCTCAGATAGCGCCCTCCTCCTTCCAGTCGTGCAGAGCCATATGGAAATGTATGAACTCTTCTACAACTCCTTCAAACCCTCAGTGACCACGTACGGCTGGGAAGAGTACTTATATGCCCTATATTGCTGACATGGAGACTCAAACTCCTTACCAACTGACTATGCTCAAAACCCTCCATCTTGGATCTCCTCAGAAACTCCAAAGCATAGTCATAGGCTTGCAATCCTCCATCCTGGATCTCCTCAGAATCTCAACTGCATATTTTTTTGGACCAAGGAAAATCTCACCTTCACATGCCACACCTCAAATCCCAAAAAATAGTGCATCAGTCCCAAGTCCATCATCTCGAACTCCTCCACAAGTTCCCTCTTGCATCTTGCTATTCATCCACGTATATGATATAGTACAAGAATGAGTGGGTCATCACCAACCAACAGGAAGTACAAGTTGGAATCCGCCTTACTCTTGACGAATCCCATACTCAACAAATAGTTGGAATACCAAGCTCTAGGTGACTGCTTGAGTCCATACATAGCCTTCTTCAACCGGCACACATGAGAATCCCTCCCATGTACCTCAAAACCCTAAGGTTGCTCTATATACACTTTGTCCTTAATCAGTCCCTAAGGTGCAGATTCACAATTGCAGTACGGTCAAATATGCTACCTAACAAAATATTAAAAAACAAAAAACAATTTCATTAAAAGAAACAGCAAAGTGAAAATAAGTGAATGCATTGGGCTAGGAATTCTAAGATTAAGAGATCCAAATATATTTAGTTGACGCATTGAAAAAAACGTGTTGCTATAAAATTGAAGAATAATGCTGCCATTTCTAGATTATTAATATGCTATGTAAAGAGAAAGTTGCATTCTCTGACTTGATCCGCAATTACTTACCCTTAAACAGAGAGAATAACACCTAGATGTGGACTTCTTTTATTGAGTAATTGTGCAGCAATTGAAGAGCAACTTTCAACTTCCTAAGGATATGTTATGCTAGATTTTGAATTGTGAATTTTTTTACTTTGGTTCTTTGTCTCGGTTGTATCCCTCTCCCTCGACCTCCCCAATTGCTAGGTGATGAATATACACCTTCACCATCAAGGAGATCACCTTGAATTTGCAGCCTGTTAAGTTAGAGTTGGGACTCAGGGATCGGGGACTTCTCCCAAAATGGATGTTTGAAATTGATCAAGATATTAAAGCAACGACAAGTTGGGTCTCTGAACTACAACATTAGTTCCAGGCTCCGCAGGGTAACATGTGACAACAAGTTACAAACTTACAACTACAGCATCAATTCCGTGCTTCCAACATTAACCAGTAACCACCACATTAAGCCATTAACAAACTAATGAGCAACAATTAATGAAGCAATGTAACAGTAGGTGGTACTGTGGCTAGAGTTAATTCCAACATTAACCACCCGTCTACTAGTACAACTACAACTTTACACATAGTAGTAGTCCATAGAGCATCCATGATTCAGCAATTAATTTTTTTAGATTTCAGAATGGGTTTCAAAGTTCAGCATCTGGCCCTCCACTTCAGGCTCCAGTTCCACTTCCAACATCCAAGCATGGCAGCAAATTATGGTCCATGAGTGGTGACTATTCAATGCCAAGTTGACAATGTAACACTAAATGATGACACAATGTGCACACAATTCTAGTGGACAAACCCTAATAAAAAACTAATAAATAATTAATGACGGCTTATAAAAATTGCTAAACATCAAAAATGTCTCGGTAAACTGTTTGCCCGTTAGGTCGGATGTTCTCTTGAAATATTTAGGAGTATTTGACGGGAAAAATGCCCATTAAATTCCAAAACCTGCTTCAATGTATAAAACTAGGCTCTAATTTCAAAAGTGGGGGAGAAAGATGGAAACCAAAAGTAGGTCAACTATGGAGACACAAGTCTTGCTCAATATGTGTTGAGGTGGAGCAAGAAGAGAAGACGTATATTCATTGCAAAATGGGAAAAAGCAAGACTTGGTCAACCAACCCAAAAAAAAATCCCATTATATATATCAAACCCAACATATTCTTATATTAGCAATGAGGATCTTCAAAATTCAAATAAAGAAAAGCTACTTCGTAGACTTCTTCACATCTTAGATAATTCCCTTGATATAAGACACTACTAGAAATTAGAATTCCTTGATCAGAGTTACAAATCTAGTTAGACACAGGCAAAGATAAATTCTGAGCGAAATGATAAACATGACACATTGAAGAAAGCATGCCCCTGGATAGCAAACAGTCACGCAAGCATAGGATGAACACAACTAATTGTAAGTCTTAGATTAAGGTGCTCATCAAGTGCCACGATTTTCACATTTATTTCGAAACACATAAAAACATTTATTTCATTCTAGCAAATAATAAGGTCCACATTGTTTTTATTCATTCAATCATACAGTAAAAAGGTGTAGAAAAAGTGATCAAAACACTAGTGCAAAATTTTGCATCGACTCCCATGTAGCTTTCATCAAATCTCAGTAGGATCATCAAGATCTGTGATAAAAGAATAGACGCAGTCCAATAATATAAACAGGTTGCATCTTGTCAAGCTTTCAAAACTGGAAAAATAATGAGTGCCTTTGGGTAAGCTGGATACAAGGTAAATAAATTGAAAAGATTCGTAAGGGCAGGTTGGTGTACAAGCATGCTTTTGTTATATAAAGCGATGTAGTTAGTAGTCCTACAAAGTTCAGTAGAAAACCCATGAGGATGTTATAGCAAGCAATAGCAGTCCCAGAAGACCACACTGAACTTGCATATCAGTGTCTCCAAGCTCATCTAGAGAAAGTTGCAGACGATACCACAAGTGGATAAACATATTCTGTTCAGCCTGCAGACAAAACGAGCATTGCTTAATCAAGCACGACAGCATAGAAACTGAACATTATGCCTAAAATGCTGAAGAACTTTGCAGATATCCAAACTTGAAGTTAACTCCAGCAACTTCAAGAATGGGATAAATACTACCACATAAGTATTGCTCTCCAGATCTTTACACTTAAAAAGAACAGCATATGAGAATAAGTATGAAAACTGTGGAGCCTCCAACAAGAAAACAGGGAGAGCAGGAGGAAGAAGTATCCTTGATAACCAAGAAGGCAATATCATTAGTACTTATTGCAGGGTTTTAGAACAAGCCTCCAATGATGAGGCAGAGCTGCCCAATCTAGTACAAGGCCTATGGATGAGCTTAAGGAATGGAATTAGAGATATAAAATTCGAAAGAGACTTGGCGCTAAAAAATAAATTTGTCAAGCTGCTTCCAAGAACACCAACCCCGGAATACTATTGACAGTAGGCAGGGCCAAGTCCTAAATTTTGACTACTATATAAAATAATAATTGAAGTTCATATTTTCTGAATTTAGAAAAAAAGAATACGATAATAATTAAATAATCAGCTCACCTGAAAATATTTGGTAAGTGTGTCATTGAAGTCAACCTCAGCAGGTGAAGATCTGGAAATTTTAATTTGATTCTCATCAACCGAAGAACTATAAACCGAGGTGACAGATAATTTTTTAACATTTTTTCCAGTAAACCCGCTATATGCAGAGTCGGTGTGAATTGTTTCCATTACCGATCCAAAGAAATTTGTAACTGGTACCTACAGAAACAAACACAGATGCAATATTAGTATATTGAAAATTAATAGGAAATCACATCTGATGTACAGAAAGTTTGAAATCCATCTCATCTGGCTTTAGTGAGAAAATGAATTAATAATTATACATTGCATTCCTCACGGGACATAATGAATCCCTCTCATTACTAATAATTCAGTTGGTACTATGAATTTGGTAATAGGAAAAGATGTAAGTTTTGGTAAAGCCAACTTAAGTTGCACAAGACTAGCCCCTTGATGCTTGGGAATTAAGTCATATACGGGGTGCTAGATTTTGTTGTAACAGTGTCCTTTCACAATGTGTTGCAACATGTCCTTGAGTTCTTCCTTGCTGATCTCCATGTATCGCATTTCAACATGCTAAAGCTTGATAATCTATTTCTTTCCACAATGCGGAACATGTTGATAAGTACACCAATATTTCCAAAGATGAAGTGGCAAAACTCATTAGGTTTGGAAATTATCATCTAAAGTAATCCAAACTATGTAGGAACCTTCTGGTTTCTCACGCTGAGTACTGCTTTGTGCCACGTATAACTTGTCCTGAGTTTTCAACTGAGCTTGGTGATTGTGCAGAGGTGGTTGTGTACACCAATAAGTTAGTAGAAGCTGATCAATATTTTGATGTGACACCCCATACCTGTTGATCAATCCAAAAATAATTTTCCATGGATGCTTGTGACAATTGCTGATATGGGAAACTAGGAAATTTTGTTCCCTTCACTTGATGATCTATCACTCCAGGAGGGGTAGAGGATAGCTGCTGAGAAATGGGCTCTTGATAAGCGCACACAAACAATTGCTATGCCAGATGTGTCTGCCAACATCGTTGAGGTTGCAGGTAAGACATTTGTGGAGGCAGCTAGTATGCTTTATAATCCATCATTTGTGGCCAACATTAGGACTGATAAGATCTTTTGTGGGTGGTGTTCACTGACCCATAGACCTGGGTTCTTCACACTACCAATGGTTTTCTATATATAATCAACAACCTACCTTAGCAACTCCTTTGTGGAATAATAAGAAATCAATTGATAACTGTAACTTTGCATGTGTTCAGATGGGCAGACAATCAACGATTTAACTAGTCAAATTAAAATGCTTTCAATTGTTATTGTTTAGGATCTTTGAATGGTAAACCAAAGAGAATTATTCGCTAACTAATTCAATGAAAGAAAAACACTCTAGATACCAAAAGTGTATTAAGGCATACCTTGTCTAAAGATCGAGGATACAAATCGAATCGATAATATGCATTTGACATCAGTAATTTTGGATTGTAAGACTGGAAGAGACTGCACATCAACAAACATTTGCAGTTAACTAAGTCAACCATGTTGGCCTCTCAATAGTTATTTTAAGATGGCATTTCCCTCAATATTATAACTTTGGATGGTAAGATTGGAAGATACTTCACCTCAACAAGCATTTTTGCTTGATTATGTGAACAATATTGACCTACAAATAATTTATTTTTATATTCGATTTCCCTAAATATGCATCCATTTACTATTATTTCAAAAGCTTGAACTTTATAACATTCCTACCAAAATGTATTCAGTGCAATAATGATTATTGAACTTTCAGTCTCAGACATATTGTAGGCTCTAGAGATCGGAAATAATTTAATGTCTTTTCTGTTATGACAATAAAGGTAATGTTGTCAACAATAAGATAAGATCAGATATGATAATTTTATAAATGTCCAACAAATGAAGAAGAAAAAGGTCAATGGGACTACAGAGTACAATCACTAGTTAATAGACTATAAGAGAGTCTAGAAGAGTCCTGGAAGCTAAAAAGTTTACAAAACCCTCAGAAACACGACGTCCTAGCTCAGCATCGGTAGCATAAGTAGAAATAACAGTAAAGGTGGAAGTGGGAGAAGAGGTATGGCTGTCTTCATCTATCATTATGCAAGGACTGATGCAAAGCTGGATGATGTCTTTCAGAAAGTAGTAGTACCCAATGTTGAGGAGGCCTAGCTAAATAATCCTAGGAGCAGCTCTAGACTAAAGTGAACTATCTTTCCTAGCATTAGAGACCGAGGCAAAAAACTTCGTAATAGAAGTATAGCTAATCGACAGGACCCACTCGGAAGTATAAAGTATGGCACATGTACAACACTAAGATGTCCTAGAGGATAGGTGTCTATCAACTAGATTGGATAAAGTGTGTTTTCTCACTAATCTGCAACCAACAAGCTAAATGGGATAGAGACTTTACCTGAATTTACAATATTGAGTGACATTGGAACGCCTTGTTGAATCAATTTTCTACTCCATCATCCCCATGGAATTCAAGGCACTATGGTGACAAATAAAATTTCAGGAGTCCTATCAACCAACCAGCTTATCAACATTGTTTTCAACAAAGACTAGATTCTACATATGTTCCAAAGAATCCCAATTCAAAGACTACATGGTATTAACATCAAGATTCAAAACTGTCCTTGCAATCATAAAATAGGAAGTTCCGCCGCGGACCCTAGTTAATATAGATCTGCCTCTCTTAAATCTTAATTTTTCCTCTGAGAATTTATTAAAAATTTCCTTTCCAATAGGAAGTTCTGCCTAGGACCCTACTTTATATAGGTCGGCTTATATTAAACGTTAATTTTTTCCTTTGAGAATTTATAACTTTTCTCCTTTTCTTTTAAATATATTCATGATTTTCTTTTTTAATAAAGCGTGCATTTATTGTTGTCATTAAATGTATATATTACAGCTGTTATTTATCATACTGATGTTATTTAATGTATAATAAAGCAGTAAACTAATGATTATTATATAATAAGGCACACTCTTTTCCTTTATTTTAATTATTTATGTGTTACCATTGGGGGCTTCACTAATTGGTCAATAAAGGGTGGTCATATTCTCCCCGACCAGGGTTCAATTTACCCCCAGAGTGTGGGGGTGGCAAAATATTCTACCCACCAAGTTAATATAGGTCGGCCTCTCTTAGATGTTAAATTTTCTTTTAGAAAATAAAGAAATTCTCCTTTTCTTGTAAATAAATTCATGATTTTCTATTTAAAAAAGCATGTACTTATTGTTGTCATTAAATGTACATAGTACAGCTGTTATTTATCATACTGCTGTTATTAATGTATAATAAGGCATGTTCTTTATCATACTGCTGTTATTTACTGTATAATAAAGCAGTTAATTATAAAATAAGGCACACTCTTTTCCTTTATTTTCATTATTTGTGTAATCACTGGAGGCTTCACTAGTTGGTCAATAAGGGGTGGTGATATTCTCCGCACCAGATTTCAATTCGCCTCAAGAGTGAGGGGTGGCCATATTGTACCCACCAAGGATCAATTTGTGCCAAGAGTATGGTATGTTTCATCATGTAAACTAGCAAGGCTCATAGCCATTAAATTGGGCCAGGCATAGCATTTGCCACACAATGTAACACATCATCCCACCTCTTGACACACGTTGAGTGCTTGGCACAAAAGACTAATGAAGCATCTAAACGATTTTCAATTATTTATGTGTGGACCGCATTGTTATCACTTCTTATGAGTCAAATAGGCTATTTGTTCTTACAAATGGTAAAAGTTGACTTCATTATATTCTTTGCCAATTTTTCTACGGTGTACAGATAGAGAAGTTGACAATACAGTTTAATTGACCGAATTTAAGTTGACTGGAATTCAACAATAAACAGGAATATTTCAAGGAAAATCAAATGACAATACAAACTAATTCCCAAAATGTTTACAAAAATTGAAGAAACTGTACCTGTTTAGTGATGAGTTGTCATACATGTCCAATTTCTCAAAAAACGCCAGGGTGTAAAAAGTAAACCGATCCACTACAGATACACCAACCTAATTTACAGAAATGTGAAATATAAAAGATGATCAGTGTGATAAAATTCAAAAACAAGATGTAGTCCCTGCAGCCCATCCAATTAAGTCTAAAGATCTGTGCCTGTAGAAAAAAGAATACTCCATATGCTAAAGTTTCCTACAGGTTATTAGGAAACATGAGTTAATGAAAGTGGAGCATGCACTAGAATTACTCTGCTGCCAACAGAATGCAAAAGGATATTCATAGATTCTTACATCAGAATCAAGGTGATGAGAATAGGAATTTTCGCCCTTCAAACTGCTCCCAATCGCCAACACACCAGGAGAGTAAAGCTGTTCCAAACCCAGAAGCCACGTAAATCAAACACTAGAAGAGCAACTTGTAGTCTCAGAAAGTTTAAACATAACAGAATAGTTGCATTTCTGAATGATTTTATCGTATATCTAGAAGAAAGATTCAGAAACACTGCCAAACAGAAGGAATAAAATTTAGAAAGGAATTGCATTTCAGCTGACCTGGCCACACTTTCGACTTTAGATTTTTAGCAAACACATGGCTAGTTAGAAGAGCAAATACACACAAAATAAGATGGCATACACTAGTAATAAAGTTGAATACTGGGTAGATTGTAAGGTTTGATGCAATTAGACAATTGTAAAAAATCAGCAATCTAACTCTTACTTATATTAATGATACTAAAATTTTATCAGATACCAAACTTTTAACATTAAGCCAGAGCTTAAGCACAGAAACAAAACTTATTCCAGTGAACCAAAGATGCCATTTTCGTCTCAGACGGCATGATCCAGTCAGTAAAATATAAGTTCAATATTATGATTTTCACTGTTCACATACCAATATTATGAGAAGGTATTTACTAAATGCATTCCAAACCAAGCAGAAAAACTAAGCTTTGAAAACTCCCGATCTGAAGTAACTTATAAATCAACGCAAAGAATGTTGTCTTTCATTATGGCATGGTATTCTTATTAAGAATGAATCTTAATAGTAACTTGACTAGAATTGTAATGTGCTTTATTCCGTGATTCTTTCTTTACGCCCGTTTTCTCAGTGCTGTTAAATCCCCTCCAAGTTGTACATAAAATCTGATGCCACAGTATAGAGAAAGTTGAAACCAAGGTCTTAAAACTCGGAACCGGGAGTTGAACCAGTCGAGGGTCAACTTGGACCGGAACCGGAACCGGTAAAGAACTGGAGCGGTTTGATTTCAATCAACCGGGCTATTAAATAATACAAAAAAATTACAATTTTAATGACAAAAATTATATTTAACATTCCAAAATATAATTTCAAACCATTAGATGATTAGAGACATAATATGTAAGTTAAACCATGTATGGGTCACAAAATAGCACCAAGTGCACTACATAGATGATAGTATTGTAGTACATAACAAAATCTCATAGCACATATCTCAGAGTCTGAAACAAAATACAATATCAATGAAGCTCTACAATAAAAACAACCTCTACAATCCAAAAAACATGATCAATCCAAGTTTCCAACTCCAACTCCCGTCCAAGTTTGCAACTCCACAAGTCTTGGCACAGTCCAAAGTTGACACCAAACTCCAAGATGGCATCTGCAAAAGACAAACAATAACGGCAAAGGTAATTCGATGGTAATGGTATAAGTGAAATGGGAGGGGGTCTTTTTTATAGCTTTAGCATGCATTTTAGGGTTAGGTATTAGGTTAGTTCATTTATTTTATAAAAAAAACAACTTTTAATTGCTTTGGATCCCCCAGAGGTGTTTCGTCATTGGTCGCCCAATTAGTTACAGGCCTGGCCCGCTAAGACCAGTTCCGTAACGAACCGACCGGTTCAGGCCTTGGGTCAGCCGGCTAAGACCGGTTTGGTAACGAACCGACCGGTTCAGGTCTCAGGTCAACCGGCTAAGACCGGTTCGTTACCAAACCGGTCTCCGGTCCGACTTTTGTCTCGATTCAAATCGCTCAGTAGATTGGTCAGTCAGACCGGCCGGTTTCAGCTCCGGTCTGGCCAGTTTTTAAAGTTGTGGTTGAAACCATGCAAAACTTTATGATATTAATGGATACATGAAATAAAATGTGAAATAGAGCAAATAGAGAAAGAAGAAGTATTAATGTGAAATAAAATCCAACCATCGGGATAAGCTACTATAGGAATAGCTTGTAATTACGGATATCACATAAAAAGCTAACACATCACATGCTTTATACAATACATATATCTCTACTACCACAAGGAATGCGTCCTAAAATGATAGGGATGGTCCTTTTAACTACATGATGACTCGCACGTGTATTTACTATATAAAACTAGGGAAAAAAGAAAGCCATAATATAGGCCGACATGCACTATGACAAATTGTTACTTTAAAATCATCAATGCTACTTACGTAGTACATCTGCTCAACTATATATATTTGTGTAGCCTGTTGCCGCCTAATTTGAACCACGGGTCAAGTGGCAGAAATCTTCAAGCCACTAGGTGCGACCTTGGGGGAAAGTTCGAGCTAAGTGTTGTCACGTAATACTCAGCTTCTCCGTCTAGGCTAACTCCTAATGAAGCCAAGGGAGGTCGTCCCTACGAAAATAAATCTAAGGTTCTTATTCTACAAAAGAAAAGATTCTAGCAGTTAATATGAAATGGATTAAATCCTTAACAACAAAGTTACAAACCACTGCAAAATAAATTATAATCAACAACTTAGGAAAATCAAACACCATTCATGACATTTTATGAAGACTGATTTAATCATAAAATTGAATAGACCAGTGCCGATGAATATGGAGTGCTTGTATAAGGGGTGTTGTTGTAGTCTCCGTGAAAGTATTGCAATGTCTCGTTGGTAAGTTCTAAGATTTATTAACATGTTGATCAAGGAGTGGGTAAATTGGGGTTTGGCCCAACAGGTCAAGTTCCCTTGAATTGAGGGCTAGAGCGGTTTTACCAAGTGTCCAACGGGGCAAGGCATAACCTGCTTGGAGTAGCCCCTTGACATTGTGGTAGTCACCCTCTACGACCTCCCAAATTTTTAGGAAAATAATTTGTGTGGATTTCCCTACTAATCTAGTCACCAAACTTCCTTTTTGAAGCAGCCAAACTGATCAGACAAAGCTGCAGCGGCTCAGAGCATACGGGAAGCAAGGACTTGGTTTATTTTATTTAACCTAAATGTGATGTTTATTAGCAAACCACTCACAACTAAGAATCTCTTTCCTCCTTTCGGGATACTCGGGAGAGCATAGCCGGGTTAATTTTAAAAGCTAAAAACTAAAAAAGACAAAATAAATTTGTTTCTTAATTAATCCTACTATGAATCTCTTTCCCCTTTCAGGTAACTCGAAAATCTGTGGGTTAGTATTTATTTCCTTGAAGCAATAAAGTAAAATGAAAGAAAAAGGTAAAGCAACTAAACTAACAAATCAAACCCAAAAGGAGAGACGACACAAATCCCCAAATGGAGATGGGGTGTGGGCACTTTAGCAGCCCACTCGCTCTCTTTATTACAAAGGTTACAATGTAAAATAAATCTTATTGGATATCTGTGATCTTTAATAATGGAGATCAACGGATTTACAAGATTTTTCTCTGAAAATGGATGGAGAGAAAGAGGATGAAAGAATAGAGAAGGTAGGGAGTCTTTGGTTCGCTTGAAACTTCATTTTTTTGGCAGCATTTCTCTCTACCTGTCCATCAAATGATAAAAAACAGCTAACAAATTTATTAGAAGACACTCCCAAACACTTTAAGAGTGTTGGGAAAATACTACAAAAAAGTTGAAAATATTTACAAGTTGAACGAAAAAAAAAATACAAGATTTAACCAAAGCAAGCTAGAAAGTTTTCCTTCTTAGGACCTTTGCTTGCCTCTTTAAGAGATGGAAAGCAAATGAGAAAGCACTAAATGCTAGATTAGAAATTCAAAGCACAAATTTTTCTTTAAGCCTTTTAAAATTTTAAAGTTTAACCTTGCAAAAGAAGGTATCATAGCGAGATCTAATCTTTAGATAAATTTTGAAAAGCAACTAAATCTAGACACATAGATCTACTTATGATATTTACTTCAATGATAGATCTAAATGAAAATAACTGAGAGAAAATTAAAGAGATTTTTGGGATCTAGAAGCAATAAGAACCAATGGTTAGCAAGAAAAGATAAGGGCAATGGGTCGTCATCTTGGTAAAACCGGAGGGATGAAGTTCCTTTTCAAGAATGCATGAGCAAGGTGAGAGCAAACAAGATCTCAAAGATTCCCTTGACTTGGTCACCTAAAACACATCACAAACGCTTGCAAGAGAGAATTAAATGCACCAGTGTTAACCAAATAAGAGATTTAAAAATGCATACATTCAAACAAGAATTGATAACATTTCACGGATCTCTTATAAGACTAACAATAGGAAGCAAATTACTCAAATATTACTTCCTATTCTTACTAGAATGAAAATTCCTTTCAAAGACTAGTACCATTCCAAACTACAAGCAAGCATTGCAAAATATACAAGTTACCTAAGTGATTTGCAAAGAAAACAACAACCAAACATCCAATGGTCACACCAGCATAAGCCTCCAAAGCCTTTCTATTATTATTGCTCAACAAAAATATTACAATAAGAGTGCAAGCAGAGAATCCACCTTATGATCTATTACAATGGCAAAGTGCCTTCATTGTATAGAAAAACCAAGCAAAGGGGGGTGCATCTCAACTCAAGATAGAGAGGGCATGAGCTTTGAGAGAATAAAGGGAAAGCTTGAGTTGAAGTGGAGTGTTAGCCACCTCTCCTATAGACTTCCCATCAATCCAACGAACATATGCCACATGCCCAAGTCGTGGGCCATATAGGAGAGGACGCAACCCTCATCCTCAATTAACTCGCCACCACTCAAGATGATCTCAAACAAGTCGTCTTTGACATGGAGTTAACTTGCCATCCATTTTAATGACCTTCCAACGTGTCCTCCCACTTGGCAAATGTGACTTCAAGCTTGGAGTACGCCGCCTCCAAAACTCATGCAAAGGCGACGCTTTTAACTTTGGATAAAGTCGCCTTATATGGAGACAAAATTGCCATGTCGTCCCAACATTTTTTAACATGTCCCTTTTGACTTTTTTTTATTTGTCCTTTTGTCAATTTGTCGCATCTTTAGCATTATTTTGTTGTTTTGTTGCCCCTTTAGAGAAAAGATGCTCTAAGTGACAATTTAATCACCCGAAGCATATGAAAAGTGGATCCTAGGGTAAAGAGGACGCTCTGAGTATGAAAGCGAGCATCCCCACGCCAAATTCCGTCTCTGCATCATACTCTTATACCCTTTACAAATTTCTCATTTAAACCATTAAAAAATGGCCTAAGTTTGCAGGAAAAAATATTTTTCATGAAACTTTAAATAAATCCTAGGGGGGGACCTAGCACATGTTCATATGACTCAATAATAATGTTTAACACATTCATATACATTGACAAGTGAAATTTACTAACCTCCTAATGCTTGACCACCAAGACAACCATTCCAGCTTTGGAGCAATTGAAAAACTCAAAAATTATAAATCGTTTATTCAACAAAATATAATTAACAAAGGAAAAAACACCTTGGAATACCCGGATTGATGTTTAAGTCTGTTATCACATATATAGTAGCCAAGCTACCATATTCTATTTTTCAAATACAGTACATTTTTTCAGACAGATCTCCTACATATGAGATGCTGAGATGAGCAGTTTTGACGGATCATTATTTTGTTAGTGGACTATTATGCTCTCCCATGTTAAGAATGAGTCTTAGGACACTCAGATTTGAGGACTCATGTAGCCATTCAGTCATTTGCAGAGCAACTAGTGATGCCCAGATTGGTTCTAGTGTTTTCTCATTGGACAGATGATGGTTCAGATGGATTATTTGCATGGTTATGACTCGGCATTTAATTTATTGTGTTATGGTTATCATTGCTCTTATACTCATCTTTGTGACATATACTAGCATTTAGTGTCATGATCTGGAGGTCATAAATATATGGAATTGGATGTATTTGTATTATGTATTGGTGTCCCTACTTAGACTTGGAAGTTCCTAATCTATACTCATTGGTTTTACCCTCCCTAGGGAGAATAGAGGTAGTCATTCCCACCATTCTTTGGCTTGCTAGTGTTGGCTTCATCTTTCACTGTCTCCACCCATCCATTACCTTCCAATTTTGTTTTTAACCCGACTTACTACTTGACTTATGGCATCGAGGACCTTTTCCCCGCTAGAACCTTTGTTGGACAAACCTCCTTGTTTATAGTGTGTCTTGGCTCTGAGTTGGTGACAGAACTTGCCTTTGGTGAGTTGGATTGTGTGCCTAAATCATTCTGGTCGGTTGTCCCGATGTTTGGCACTGTGCAGAACTCCCCCTAGTCACTTGAGATATTGTTGGCTAAAACTGAAAGCTCATGTACTACTTGTATTGGAAATGTTTATATATGCACCCATGGAAAATGTAAATTCTAAAATGTGTTTCTTAACATATACGAGCAAAGGACAAGAGCAATGAAATGCTAAAATACTCTGCGAAGGGTATAAGAAAAGGTCCCAAAAGCAATGGTTAAATATATGCTATATCCAAATATTGCTGACCTTATAAATTTGAATATGTCCTGGATGAAAGCTGCAGTTAGCTGTGCTTTTAAGCATTGGTGAAGTTCCCAAAAGGTCATATCGGCCAAAAAGGTCGTGGAAATAAAATTGATGGTCCTAATGAACCTGGATCAAACTTGATGTAGACACGATGCCTAAGTTGAATAAGCACTCTCTGAACAACTCAACCATTTGTGAGGCACTGCCATTCCCTATGTTGTGGTTTGTCCGGCATGTGGTTATAGTGAGTATTCCCTTTCCATATTTAAAGTGTCATGATGTTAAGTCAGTAGTCATCCTTTGCCCTAGCCTTGTCAATTTCAGCCTTCACCCTTCACTACCAAATTGACTACAACTATGAAGTGAGTATAGTCCTGAAATTCTGGTCTGAGTAATACTAAATAAAACCCTATATATGTATTTGGTTGATGTACCACCAATGAGGTGACTGCTACTTGTTATGATTGTTACTTAAATGATTTGTAAAGCATGTCTTAGCCTTGTAATACTTGCAGCAAATGGATGATAGTCTGAGTTATATTATTGGTATCTGGTCATTTACAGGTGATTATATTGTCTATTGGATATTGTTGATGATCAGGTAGAGACCTAGAAAGGGTATGAGTATGCACCCTAGATGGATTTAGACTCTCTGAGTCTAGTGAGATAGCTTATTTTCAGTTTCAGGCACTTCCAGAGATGATCAGGCTCATTTTACCCTTCCGATGCAGTTTTGCTTCGCTAGATGATGTGTCTGAGCAGGGAGATGTTTTTATTGGATCTCCTAGGGCCTTGTATGGGGCATAGGGGGTGCAGCCACTTGATTGTACCATAGTACCCCCATCCCAGAGAGCCTAGTGGGCTCAGTTTGACAACGCAAGCACCCTAGGAGGCTGTTTTGGCAGGTTCACGTTTCCTGAGGCAGATTAAAAAATGATTAAATGGCTATTGAAGAAATCGATTTGGGCTACTGAGGCAAGGAAATGACATGGGATGAGTCATGATCATGAGTGTGATGTCCTCCGCACCTTCTCTAGCAGTCGCAACACAGGATTGGGCCCACACCTATTTTTTGGGCATTTTTATATTATTCTCTGGAGCTTTTGGGAGGCTCGCGATTTCCTCAAGGAGGCACAAAGTGAAAAAATTAAAATATTGTATTAGTTTATTGTGCCATGGGGCACCCAGAGGGAGTTAGTTAACACTCCATGGACCCACCATGTGCTTCATGTATCTCTTGTTGAGTGGGGTACCCTCCTTATGGGTGATTTAGTCCACTTTGGTACTTTATGTTTATATTGATCCATGTATTGTATGTTGAGCTCATCTCAACCATTGATTAGAACATTTATATCTTTTAATCTTAGCCACTCGTTTTGAAAGTAGTTAGGATTTTGGTTCTCTCGTTTCTATTTAATGGAGAGAGCTTTTCATTTGTAAGGGGTCTTTGGCTCTTGGATCTGGATAATAGAAAACTTTTCTTGTGGATATTTTCTTGGATCTCCTTTGCATCTGATGTTCTTAGATGGTGATTGGAAAGTCTCTTGCTTCCTAGCATTTGGGAAATTGTTATGAGATCTATATTTTTTGGGGATCATTATCTTGTCTACAGGAGGACGACTTCATCTTGGGCGTTTTTGCAGGGGGACCTCAACTCGCTTGGATTGTCTTCATTTTTTATTAGAGGGTTTTCATTAGTGTCATTGCGATCTATGATTTTCTCTTGCTATTTTTCTGTAGCATTTAGCTTTTTTCTCATGTGGCAACAAATCTGATATGGTTGACATTTGTTGTGCAGGAGAGAGGGCGCATTGACTTCCTCAGGCAATCACTGGACATAGAACTCGCTTCAAGCTTCTCAAATTGATCGGGATGGCAAGGATCATCATCATCAAAGCATCTACAAGGTTTTCCAGGTAAGATCTACAGGTTGGTTCTTTTCTTCTATGATCTCAATCCATTGTACCTGTTTTTCTTCAATTTACTGAAAAATTCCAAAATATTTAAAAAATCCAAAAATACTTAGTCGAGGAATCGTTTGATCTTTGGACAAACCACAGCTGGGTTTTGTAGATCGAGCATCCCTCTCACCATTTCATCTTCAACGTTGTCTAAAAGGTTGCTGGTTTTCCCTAGATCTGAAAAATTGACTGTTAAAACCCCAGCACCCCCCACTAAAATTTTGACCTTTTTCCAAATCTGACTTTTCCGGAAAATAACCACTTGGGTTCGTAGATCGGGTCCTCCTCATTCCAAAACACCTCCAACGCTAAGCTAGTTGCTTCCAAGTGGCCCTAGATCTGAGAAACTGACTTTCAGCACCCTAGCACTCCTAGTCATTTTCTGACTTTTTCGAATCTGATTTTTTCTGCATTTTTCCAACTTGGGTTTGTAGATCAGGTCATCCACATCCCATTTTTCCTCCAAAGCTGAGTTGATGCCTCCTAGATTGTCCTAGATCGGAGGATCTATCCCTCCAAACCCTAGCGCTAGCCCTCCTTCTGCTGATTTCCCCTGCAAACTAAATTTTTCGGGCCAACACTTATCCGAGTCCATAGATGAGGGCATACCCCAAGTGGGTTCACTCCAACGTTGGGTAGATACTGACTCCATTTCCCAAGGCCTAATAGGCACCGATCTCCAACCCTAGTGCTAGCCCTCTTCTGACCTGTTTTCCTTGAAATCCGACTTTTACTTTATGACTCAGGCACTTTAATTTTGTCATATTTCTCACTGAGTCTATCCCTTGGGTACTACATAGTCCCAGCTCTGTCCTTCCTCACTTTGCATTGGTTACGTTTCCCAAGGCAACAGTTATCTCCATCAGTTGCTAGTACACCAGCCTAGATCTAGTTTTCCCCCCTATAGGTCACCTTGGTTCCACTTCAGATCAACCTTCATACAATCGAAACCTATATCCAAATCCCTAGTCCACTTAGTAACATCCTTCATAGATCTAGAGTCTCCAATTACCTCACACCTTACGTACTTCAAGCTTACTTGATCTAATCTGGTGTCTAGGTCTGATCTCTCCTATCGGGAGTAGATTTGGGTCTCCCCTGTTGTTGTCTTGGACTTACATAACATAAAGCGAAGACTGCTTTGATTGGTGTGACAACCATCCATTTGGGAGTCTAGGAATTCTTAGTTCCACCTCCTTAGTTGCTTGTCCCTCTACCATCCATCCTAGATCCACCTCACACAGGCAACTACAAGGTTGGCGACAACAAAGTCCTAGGAAACCAAGTTCTTTACAAAAAAACTATGCTAGCACATTTTTTACAACCTCTCCACGAGGTACGAACATGTGGAAAAAAAGTGAAAAGGGGCCTTGGAAAGCCTGAATGGACTTCTGAACTCTGAATTTGAACAAGTATTTGTTCATCTTTGGCGGCTCATTTGAAAGTCCAACTGAGTGCAACTTTGGTGGTAACACAGTGAACCAAGGTACTATGGTGGGTATGGAAGGAATAAGTGATTAGCATTTTGGGATGGATGAAAATTCTTAGTTGATGTTATCGATGAGATGAGTGATTGGATCCAGAGCTTTGTGGGCCCACCTTTAGTTCTGTAGGATCAGAAATTGCATTTGTAAGTTTTATACTTATCTTCATTACAAGGGTTGGTCGTCAAAGGTCAACCCTAAGTTAGAAAGTTTAGGATAACCTTTCCTTAACTTCACACAACTAAAGTGTGATCTTTCAGGACCTTACCTTTGTTATAAACTTAGAAGCTAAGACCTTTAAGGAACTTTTATGGTAAAAGTTTTATCGTTCTAACAGAAGGACTCGTAGTGTAGCAAGTTAGCCCAACCCAATGACGCCTTTCAAGAACTTACTCCAAAAGGGTTAAACTTTCAAGGCCAACCTTAATAGGTTGACCTTTCAAGGGCTTACCAGCAGATAAAGTTTGGACTGTCATTCATGTCAAGGTTGGTCCATAATAAGAGACTACCATTAGCTTGCAATAGGTCTTCCATTGTCCTGGGGGATCCATAACAACTGATACAGAGAGTCAGATACATCAGATGGCATAAACATTAAATGATCCTTTTGTGGCATTGGAACCATACCAAATGTCTTCATACTTCTTCTCCACCTTCTGGCCTTATATCTATGATCAGAGAGGTAGAGACAAGTAACAATTTTGCAGCCTATGAACTGGGGCACGATGAGATGTGCCTGTAAGTTTCAGCCTCTTTTCCCTACTACTATTTCCGATGTCAAGCTTGATATTTTATTTCTCTAAGAGTTTAAATCACTAGGTTTACACACCATTCATTGTTGCACAGTTATTGAAAAGCAGAAGTCCAATATAGTGCCCATGAGGAAGGATGAGGATGTGATTTGAGGCATCGCCATGTGGATGGTTTACTACATTACTGACACTGGACAATGGATAAGATCTGTTTGCTAAATGTTGTTGGATAATAGCAATACTTGTTGGATCAATATGGGTTTTTTTTCTTAGTATAAGCTCAAAATGATCTTGGCATTAAACACAATTGTTTGATGTTGTTGGATAATAGCAATGCTTTTTGGATCAATATGGGTTTTCTTTCATTGTATAAGCTCCAAATGACCTTGGCATTAAGCACAACTGTGGGAAAGGATGTTTCACTCATTACGAACAGCCAAATGGATTACTGTTGGTGACTTTAACACGCTGGAATAATAAGCATCCCTAAAACCTTTGTGGAATAATAGAAGTTTAAGGTAATTCACACAAACATTGCTCATTGCCGAACCAAACTCTTCTCTTAATGTCATTAGGTAATGTTACAAAAGGACTGCAAAAACAATATCCTCATTGACATCAAGCCAAAAGTCACAAAGATAAAGCCAAGAACAGACCTGGGAATACAGTGTTGCAGCTTGGCAAGTATCCACCATGATCAGCAACTCCTTATATCTACTCATAGCCAAATAACAAACAACCATTACAAGGAGAAAAGCCTTAACAGCTGTGCCTTAAAAGATAGATTTTAATCACTGCAATATATAGCATTAACAAAGTTAATTAGAATCAATTTGTATGCCAAACAGCCAACAGTCCAATGCTAAAGAATGAATCCAGATCTTTTAACGAATTTTGTTATCATATTAAACTGTAAGAAGTGTTAACTACAATCGCAATTGATTGGTCGGATCAGCTTACCTGCGTTTCTCTCGCATTTGTTCAATTGCATCAGCTAGATCATGGCTCTGAATCTCTTCAGAATCCTGAAATTTGAGAAACTGGTCACCCCCATGTCCTGTCATATAAAGAAGAATGTGACTACCTTCATCACTCAAGAGGCGCTTTGAACGAGGAACAGCAGGATCATGTCGCCCAGTCAAAACACGCAAGAAATTCTCAACAGTCACCTCATATCCTCTGTAATCTACCTGCAATTTAAAGAATGATATTAGACAAATGGATAGAATCATCAAATATTTTTGAAAGCCTTCCAATGAAGAACAGATGAGAAGACAGATAGACCCAATGAGTGTAGACCCTATAATCTCTTAGCATTCAACCTGCACTCAGCTAATTCTCATATCTAAAAGACTGAATTTATCTCTGCAAGAAAGTTACAACTTACAACTTGTTACCCCCTGACATGTAGGAGTGACTTGATGATCAATGTCTTCGAGATTTTGATCACATCTATCAATTCCACAGATGAGATCTACGGTTTGCAAATGGATAATTACCACAGACACTTCCATCTTGCTCAGATCACCATTTTATGTGCCAGAGATTGATGGGGACCTTTCAATCATATTGACACATGGGGATTGCCTTCTTCATGACCATAAGGGGCCACTAGTGTTTCTCTATAGTGGCCCATATACTTTACACTGTTGTTTCATAGATCAAGGTGGAGCATGGTGCAGTTTTCTTTAGTTAAGTGTGTAGCTTTGAGAGTCAGGTGTATCCCTAGGAATTTAGCTAAGTGTAACAATTATTTAAATGTCATTTCATACTTTGGCCTAGCCCTTTTCCATACCTTGTCGTTCCATTAGCCTTTTACACATTCCATTATGTCCCCCTTTCGTAATTGACTTATCATATGTTATGTTCCAGGGTCTCTTTACTATTCCCATGCATGAATGCCTACGCCAAATTAAAAGAGTGAAAGTACTCTAAGGTCAATGCAACTAAATTATAAATGTTATACATGTGAACAATGCCCCCTTGCAAAAACTTTGGGTTCCCTATGTCCCAGGTTATCAAAGTCAAATCTAAAGCAAAGGGACTAAGCCAAAAAAGGCCAAAAATATATTAAAAATAAAATAAAGGGATCGCAAAAAGAGGTGCAAGGAAAGGGTAACTTGAGAAAAAGTGCTCCATTCAAATGCACATATGCGAAAGAAAAATCATTGACCCCTAGCTCTTGAAATCTAAAGGGTAGACCTAATACTCATTCACATTTCAATGATGATCAATTCGCGAACACCTTCTCCCTTGTACCACATTAACTTCATCACCCTCACCTCACTTGGAAACTTAGGAAATGCACTTTGTATTAGGGGTTTAACACGTAATAAGGGTTTAATTATGGTCACACTATCGTAAGTCCAAGGTTAATGGGATAATTAATTAGAAGTTATGGAGTTATTAAGAAAGTGCACTTGCTAACCTTCTTATGTGAGTTTTCAATATGTTTGATGCAGCTAGATGTCTTAGCTCTATTTTGTGATCTTCGGAAGCCTTATGGACACCTTGATTCGTCCTATTGTTCTATATGGATCAAAAATTTGGGGACCCTCTTCACTCGAGTCGGATTGGGCCTCAGCTGAGAGAGTGCTGATCCTTCTTCTTTGGCACATCATCAGATGTAAGTAGACAGTCCCACAGCATATCATCAGATGTAAGCAGACAGTACCGCAACACATCATCTAGGTTGAGTTTGGGGCCCAACCCTTCCGCCTTGAGACGATATTCAGACTGGTTTCCTTCTTGCATCAGGTTTGGGGCTTTGCAGACTCTTTAAAGGGTCGAGACAGATATCCATACTTAGCCTATTGCTCTTATGAGACTATTACTCGTGCTACTCACTCAGGTAGATCCAAATGTTGGTTCACAGGGATTCCTGACCTTCTCAAATCAGCAGGGATTCAATTAGATTGCCTTCCCCTGTTCTGGTACTCTCTGGATGCTCCCAGCCACCTTCTACCTATCTGAAAGGAGTTAAATAAGATAATCAGGGAGGATATTTACAGGCAGTTCGTTCAGATTACAAGGGTCAATCCCCCAAGAGGGTTGCGCCCAAAGATGGCCTTTTACATTGACCACTTCCTGGAGATCACAGAGGGGCTCATTGTCCAACCCCAGTACATGTTCCGTCACTAGACACATGCTCTTCGGATCCCTCTCAAACAGTTCAGAGTAGGATCCCATAGACTTCGGGTAGAAACAAACCACCATATTAGTATACCGGACAAGATCTGCCAATTATGTCATCTACAGGAAGTGGAAACCGAGTCGCACTCTATCTTCAGATGTCCTATATGCTATGAGATCAGAGGACGATTCCACTGCTTGTTTAGAGGCCCTCAAACTCTACCCGACTTTTTCAGATATGTTGATGTATTTGTAACTTCGAACTGTATTCACTTGAATATTGTATTTCATTGTACCCCAATAGAGATGTTTGTTCCTCCGATCCGGAGAGTCATTAATATAATAAAGTCATGTAAAGTCATTGAGGTCAACCCTCCATTGTAAGTCGAGGCAATAGTCCCCACAGTTGAGGGGTATTAAGGTTATTAGACTCTCCTAGTGAGGTCGGCCCTGTAGAGTAATTGTCAAGTGGAAAACTAGTATAAATAGAGAGTGAGACTATCTATTTGAAACACACACTCACTCAACTGTAGCGCATGAGTGAGAGAGAAGGAGCTCGCACAAGTGAGAGAGAGAACAGTTGTCGGAGACCATCTTTGTGTTTTTGGATTTTACTTTTGCTATTGGTGCTCATTCTACCTCTGAGGAAGTTGCGAGGTTTTCTCCTTTATGGTTTCCCCGAGGAACACTCTTTGTGTCTCTTGTCTCTTGTGATTATTATTGTGCATGTTATTCTCTCGCATAAGATCCTAGATCATATTGATTAAATGATAAAATTCTAACAAGATATACTGATCAAAGATGTTTAGCACTCTATATTCAGGAGGCTCTCAGGTTTCGACCACATGTTCTTCAGCGCCCCACCAGACCCGATACCACACAGAGGATCACGACGTTCTTCAGCGTGCTACCACCAGCCAGGGGCACCAACAGACCAACTGACTTAGATACCGATCTAGTTTCCAGAGCAGTGAGGATCTATGGATCTTGACCCACGAGATCTCAGCAGCAGTTTCATAGCAGGCCTCTCCCCGAGAGACGAACAAGGTCATCCAAACCTCATCGACAGCACCTCAGAGGACGCCTCGCACCCACCAGCTCCTATTCGGGCCTACAGACGTTATTGAGCTTCCCTTAGTTTTCCTCTTTTAGCCTCAAATGTTAGGAGTACTAGACCTTCCTCGGTCTTTTCGAATATGGTATCTTCTCCACTTGAGCATCTCCATCCCAGTGCAGGGTTCTGAAGACAAGACTGGGGTGGGAGCTCTCTCATACTTCAGCCTAGCCCGCATTGTACATTTTTACTTTCTGCATTGTATATCTTTTAAAAGGAGACCGTTTGGCCCTCCCACATAGCACGAACATCATTGTAACTGATAATCCCGTTGACCTACTTTGTGGTCATTAGTTGGACATAAATAAAATTATCTTATCTTATCTAGCCATACGTTGTTGGGGATTCCTAGAGCTAGCACCCTAGATATTTCTCATGGTCTAACACTTGGATTGAGTAATGATGATGTTTCCTAGCACTTGGGATAAATTGGCATCTGTTGGCACACAAGTTCAAGGTTGAATTTTATTGCTAGAGGATGGTTCGACAAGGTGGTTACATTACCTACCTTAAGGAGGCTCCTTTAAGTGGGCACATATGTGGAAGTTAAACAACATTATTTTATTATGGTGAAGCACTCCCCCCCTTTTCCATTTTATGGAGGTCGCATAGAGTTAAAAGTATTTTATGACTTTGGCCTCCTCTTAAGTGATGACGTCAAACAATCACCTTGGCTCGTGGGTCCATCTCTCTCACGTGGATATACTTCATTTACTTTTTTTATGTTGGGCATCTCTCTTATGGGACTCAATCTTGGATTCCTCTCTTTGTGGATGTGTTATGGTTGGGGTTGAAACTCTTGTTGTATAGCATGATGCATTTATGGGATGGGATCCCCTCCACAAGTTTGATATTGATCATTGGCATGTCATGGACCCCATATATCACTAAGTTGACCACATTACAAGCTAAAGGAAGTTGCTTGCCACACGAAGCATTATATTATGGTTTAGTTATCCTTGAATGATGGGCAGCCCACACTGATTGCATGTTTATTGACTTTGTCCCCTATTAGTTGATAACATCTAATTACCTTTTGTGGGCTTTGTTGTTGACCCCTTTATTCATGGAATGGACCATTGGCACATGAGTGGAGACTTAGTCATACATGCAGGACAATATATTATTATTTATTATCTCTTATGTATTGGAAGATTCTCACATGGTATATTTTATTTGCATCTACTTCTTACCTCTTCGACTCATTCATTGCGTGGGGTCGTAGCACATATTCATGTCCATTTGATGAGGTCAATCCACTTATTTGGGCAATTCCTACTGTTATAGAGATGCTCTCTCACCTTGGGATGTCGATAGGTTAGACAAGGATGTATAGGTGGCATAACAAACCACTTATTATATGTATTTTTAACTGTCATGAGGAGGAAGATAGGGTTTTGGTATTTTGACCATGGTTCAAGAGGGATTTATTATTTCTTTATTGAGGAGTTAGTTATTCTCTCTTCTTATAAAAGAGACCCTCCTCTCATTGTAAAACTTGCTATAACTCGTGGAGAATAAACTTTTTTGCTTGATTCTCTTAGCTTGAAAGCTTTTGGGTGTTTATTTAAGAAGTTCACTTGAGGATTCAATGCTTGGTCCTATGATAATGGATGTTATCTCCAATTTTTTATCTTGGGTAGTAGTTTGATGAAATATTTACCTTTCTTTAGACTGTTTGTTATTTGATTTTTATTAGTTAGCATGTGATCTACACTTTATGTATGTTACTTCTATTTTTTCTTGTGGCATCTCTTTATGTATGCAGGATCATTGGATATCACAAATCTTGGATTCCCCTAGGAAGATTGCTGAAATTGGTTTAACTACCAAATACTAGAGTAGGGTCTGAGCTTTTCAACCTCTTCTACTTTTGATCACCAACTCCTTTTGAGTTTCCTTTAGACCCCATTTGCCCAAACTAATTAATTAGGTATTAGTCACATCTTTCAAGACACTTAAAAAATTTTAATTCATCTTTTGTTTTTGCTGAAAAGATCTAAATATTTTTTTTGTTTTTGCATGTATAATCAACCTCTAATTTGCTCCAATTTAATGGTCCAAACACTTCATGCAATTCTGTCCAAATAGATCATTAATTTCCTGCTCTAAACACACAAAAATGATCTGCTTTTAGGACAAATTTGTTGGTTGAATATTCAGGTTTAAAGGCAAACTTTTAAGTTCGGATTTTTTTTGGTATTAGCCTAGATCACTACTCACTTTTATTTAATTTATGGCCTATTACTTGCAGTTGTCATATACCATTTATTCAGTGTTGCAAACATCGGCGCGGCGAAAAAATCGGCAGGGTCCAGGAACATCGTTTCGGGATATCTTGGCAACACATCGGCAAACATCGGCAAAAATCGACAAACTTAAAAAAATACAAAAATATTCAATTTCAGCTTTAGAAAAAATCGGGAAAAAATCGGGAATATCTCGGGATAAATCGGGAAAAAATCGGCAATATATCGGGAAAAAATCGGGCAAAAATCGGCAAAAAATCGCCGAGCTGAAAAACTCGCGATTTCTCGGACATCGGCGATTTCTCGGCCGATGTTGGTAACACTGCATTTATTTCATCTTTATCATTATAAAAAGCTAATGAATTGCATATTAAATTCTGGAATTGTCTCAAGCAGTTTGGCTTCGTTCTATTGGAAAAATCAACTTTAGAATAAGAAATTAAATTGGTTAACTAAAGCACAATCTTCATGGGATGTTATTTCAGATTTGACATTGAATTTCTCTTTATGCTTCACTTTCCTTTTCAGTCCAATTTCACAAATTTTAAAGGGATTAAAGTATAATGAAGTTGTTGGTTGCAACATAAGAAATTTTACAAGTTATACCAACACTCATTTTTGTACTTTAGATCTAAGGATTACATGGAAACAATTCTTTATTGGGCATTCTTAACATTCCCACATCATTAAGTTATGTAACTCAAATTTATATCTAATTGTTGGCAACTCATTGTTTTCAATCATTTTGCCCCTTCATCTTTTAAAGGGTTTTAAAGAAATCTTTTATTTCAGCATGTTATTTCAAATCTAGAAGTTCAAGCACTCTTAATACTTGTTACTTTCTCTTGCAATTTGAAAATACCAAAAATCTAAAATCTGGTTTAGCATTTTGAATTTGTTGCTTTATACATTTTCTGTCTGATTTGGTTAAAGCAATTCAGCTGCAATAACTCTATGGATATACTTTCATTTGGTTATTACAACTCTCTTACTAATCTGGAATAAATGCGCAATTTTCTGATGAGCAAGTCTTTACTTTCCTGAATTTCCTTAAATGCACTTGCATGAGTTTTTTGAAGTTCCAGCACTTGTCACTCAATTACAAGCACATTTCACATCCTTCATAATTGATGTTTTGCAATCTAAGTCGCTCTAAAATACTGTTAAATCATTAGTACTTAGTTGCCTTAGGGAATCCCCCTTGTAATTTGCTCTTTATCAAAATCACTAAACTGAACAGAAGTTGTTTTCTAGGTGACAGTGGCAACACTTCTAAGAGAGTTGCCCTCAGCTAATACCCTTGTGAAAACCTTGCACTTTAGGGGTGCTAGTTTGTGTAGCAACACAACTAAAATGAAATACTTAAGTCCAAGTTCAAGCAAGCTGCCATCCAATGGACTGTTGTTTCAATTGTTTGAAATATCAAAGTAATGCAAGTAATAATATGTTGTTAAAACTTAACATGAATATACTTGCCTGACACTACACTAGATTTAGGCCCTTAGCTGTTCTCTGAAAAAGCCTCAACAGGTTACAGATGTTGACATTAAATGATGCATCTAAACTGACTACCCTACTGGCTAAATATTTAAAAAACGATATCATCTGTGTCACTTAGTAAAAGTTAAAAAACCTAACCAAACAAAATTAGATTAAAATCCAACCACTAGTAACCATACTAAAAGTTGATATTTTTCATAAATCCTGCTGTGCTCCTATGCAGTTCCCATCCAAACCATTTCGCAAGCCTTAACATAAAAATTCTCGTCAGTCCTAATAACTATTCCAGTGACTACCAACCCCCCTCCCGCCACCCACTCCTGCCCTCTTCCACCCACAAATGATGTGATGTTAACACTGTTTCAAGATTAACAGAATACTTCCGGTTACCACCCATTTTGCATGGGGATCTATTTGCAATTTGCTTCACACTTTAGTGGGGGTGACATGTTCATGATGATGAATGATGGTGTTTTGCCAGGTAATGGATGC
>LPNX010309898.1:411827-542540 GCA_001517045.1 Pseudotsuga menziesii | reverse complement strand
TGTTCCCCAATCACTACTGCATCATCAATAGTCTTTCCTTTTGGCCACATGATGACTTGACCATCTATAAATGCAACCCTCATTCCTTTTGCATCTAATACAGATATGGCGAGGAGATTCTTCTTTAGTCTTGGTACAAACAATACTTCCTTCATTGTCATAGACTTTCCAGAGTCTAGCTTATCGGAGGATTCCCCGCTACCTTTTATTGGATACTGGTAGTCATCTCCGAGCTTCACCTTGTGAGGTGATTCATGTTCTGATAGTTTCACAAAGGATCCCTTGAATCCTGTCATATGTTTGGAAGCCCCACTATCTATAAGCCAATCATTGCTTCCATGAGTAATGTTTCCCGTGAGAGCAGAAATCAAAACATATTTTTCATCACTTGAAGAATCTTCACTTTCATATCTGGTTCTCTTTGTGGAAGGTTCATCATCCTTTGCAGCATTAGCATGATGTCTTCTCTTGTTTCCCTTCTTCTTGTGAGAGACATTTTTGTTTCTAGGACATTCTCTAGCATAGTGTCCTTTCTCGTCACATGTATAACATCTAATTCTAGACAAATCTTTTCTAGTGTTATCTTTGTGAGAGTGCTTACCTCTAGGGTGATGAGAATTTCTTCTGGTTTTCTTGGAGTGTACCATGAGAGCTTGATCTTCACTTCCCATCTTTTCTCCTCGAGCTGCTATTCGGGCTTCTTCTTAAGAGCACTCTTCCCATAGTTTGCTGAACTTGACTAACTTCTTTCTGACACAAATTCCTTGAATAAAGGAGTCCCATGATCTAGGGAGACCATTGAAGGTGGTCATTACAATCTCTGCATTCTCCACTTCTTCATCTACTGCTTCTAGTTGTTCCTTGATCTGAGAGACTCTTATAAAGTAAGACTGGATGGTTTCTACATTCTGGATCTTTACATTCTTCAGTTGGTTTCTCAAAGTCATCTTCTGGTTTATGTTCTTCCCTTCAAACAATTTGGTTAGGGCATCAAACATAGCTTTAGGTGTCTTTAGGGAGGACACCTATGGTATGAGGTGATCCTTGATTGAATTAGCAATGATCCTCTTTGCCATAACCAACTTCTTCTTATGTAAGGCCTTAGCCTCATCTCCCTCTGGAACTGGAACCTCCTCACTGATATAGGAGTCCAACTCATTTTCTTTTAGGACCAGGGAGATCCTATACTTCCAGGCTCGGAAGTTATCAGCTCCCTCAAGCTTTTCATCAAGCTTGGTATGATGAGACATCTTAACTGAGAACCTCAAATGGAAATACAAAAAATTTAGAACTTACCAGGTCAAGATGTCGGATCTGGATTTGGAGCTGAAATTCTGCAGTGCTAGTTTAGGAGCAGACTAGGGTTTTTCTTTTCCGGAGTTCTGTCCAACCAAATGCTTTGATCTTGATCTCTAAACTTCGATTTTGAGGAGGTGATCAATCCAGGCCTGGGCTCACTGAAAAATTCCACTTCTGTGGAAAGCCCTAATTTTCGGCAGCAGTGTCGGGTCCAAAATTGAAAAACCTCAGAATTGGATTCTGCTTCGACAGAAAGATGTGCCCTAGGGAGGAGAGTTATTCCAACCTTCTTTTGCTGAAACTCTGTGGAGAGAGATCCACAAAGTAGGAAGCCCTAGTTCCCGCAGTTGTACAGTGTCTTCTTCTTCGGTTAGCTCTGATACCATGTTAGATTTTTAACATTAAACTAGCATTATATTAGGACCTTTAACTGAGAAAATAACAAGCACAACAATCAAACACAAGAGACAATGAACACAGTGTTTTTCCTCAGGGAAACCATAAATGGAGAAAACCCCGCAACTTCCTCAGAGATAGATTCAGCACCAAAAGTAAAACCCCAAAACAGTAAGATGATCTCCCAACAGCAGTAACCTCTTTCTTTCTTGCCCCAGTGTCTTCTTCTTCCTCAGCTATGCACTACAACTGAGTGTGAGTGAGTGTGTGATAAATAAAGAGGCTAGCTCTCTATTTATCCTAATTCCCAACTTGACTAAACCCTACTAGGGCCGACTTCTCTTGGAGAGTCTAATAACCCTAGTGCCCCGAAACTGCGGGGACTTTAACCCTTGACCAATAGGAGGGTTACCCACAATGACTTGACATGACTTGTTTACATTATAGAACCTCCCGATAGGAACATCAGGGCATGACGTGACTCAAGTACATTACAAATACATCCTGGAATAAACATCGGGTTACAATACATAAGAAATACAAGTGAATACATTCCAAAGTTTCAATTACATCAACAGAAGAGGGAGAGTTAGCTAAGAAGGAGGGCACAGTTTTGAGGAGAAAACAGTGGCACAAATCCCAGGATTCTCACCATTAATTACAGCAGTGAGGTTGGATGCAGATTTCAAGGAGAAAGCAGTGGCACAAGTTCCCAGACATCCCCAATAGTGATTGCTGGTCTGTACTGCAGCAGAGGCCATACTGTACGAATTTATAGAGGCTACACTGCTGTTCCTGCACAGAAATCGAGGCTGTCAGATATGCACAGATTTCGAGGTGCTGCCAGATTAGCTTCGTAAGAGTTTGCTGCCTGTGTATGTAATTTTTTGTGGCTGTGACTAATTTGCTTTCAAAGAGGAAGACTGTACAGTGGCTGGTACAGCTGTACCTTGGCACAGATTTCGAGGAAGTTTTCTGTAGCTATTTCTGGGTACTTTTGGCATGCTGTTAGAAGAAGTGCTCATACAGATTTTTTTATTTGTACCATGTTTTATGCTACAATACTCTACTGTTGTAATCCTCTCATATTTTCCTAAGAAGCTCAATAAAGAACTCTCTTGATTGGTTTCCCCCCCTAGGAGGGTTTTCCAGGGTCTTGGGACCAAAATATCAGTGTCAAATGTGTTGAAACTGTCTGCTGTTATATAATTGTTTCCACTGTAAAATGTGCCTAGTTAGTAGTATATCAGCTTACAGTGCATGAAAACTTAATGCATGTGAAATATATTAGTGTTAGCTTGTTGTAGAAGGCTGATGTCAGAGGTTAGCCAGGTGTTCAACAAAATCTGCCAGTGAACTGTGTGCACAGATTTTGTCAATTTCTACACTTAAGGCCTTTCGTATCTCTTGCATTGTACAAAATGCCTTTTGAGTCTTTGACCACGTTTTTATGTATATATTAGGAGTTTGTTAGAGTTTAGTGGGGTTTTTGTCATTGTGTACTCCACCCTAGGCTAGATCTAGGAATAAAATGAATATTTTATTCTAAAAGAAGTTGAGCTACTATCCTGTATAAAGAGGGCCACTTTTCCATTTGAACTCCTGGTTGGATTTTGAGAGGTCTCTCTCTCTTGGAGCCTAATTGATATATATTTTATGGAACATTTTGAAGAGTAAAGGGTTTTCTTCTCCCTTTGTAAGTGCGGTTCCTTGTTCTCATCTGTGATGTGACAAATGATATGTGGGATAGCCACACTTGTTAATTAGGGCCATAACAAGGGCAAATTTGTCTAATTGGAATGATTGTGAGTGAAGAATCTTCTCCATCTCTTGTTGTTTTACGCATGAATATTGCATTGTTCCAAATCATCATTATAGAGTAAGAACTTGTGATACTCCATTAGTATAAGACACCTTAATTAGCATTGTTTAAGTTGGCACTGCAAGGAAGCTCCTAGTGATTTCCACATTCATTGTAACATGTTGGGGTTTATTAGTTGGCACCACAAGGGATCTAATCTACCCTGACCCTTTCATGAACTCACCACTTTCATTGGTCTTTTTCCCTTTGACTCCATTTTTTTCCCAACGGATTGGCACTAGTCTTCATGGTCCTCCCATCACCCCTTTATATACTATAAAAAGACCAAAAAGTTGTTTTTAGGGCTAACTCTTCAAATCACTTTGTGCCCTTATTGTCATAAGCCTAGCAATCCTAACTATAACACCCCGGTTTTGACCCCGTTTGCATTAAATGTATATGATGTATATATTGTATTTAATCGTTGTGTGGAGCTAAAGGCAAAAGCCCCACCATCGATTTAGTGTTTTATGTTTCGGCAATTAAAATCGATGCCGATGGTATTTTGTGCTAACCAACACATTATAATTTTGGACATTATGTAAACATGCAATTTAATTAAAAAACCCACAACCAGCTATCTCAATGCAACAATAATGAGATGGGGGCATGATTTCCTAAGGATAAGCGGGGGGATATTCAAAGCTTTGGGGCCAATGGAGAAAAGCCAAATGTCAAAGGGAGAACCCATCAAATTGTCAACTACCTTTCTTGTCTTATTCACCCAATCATTTATTACTGCTAAAAATTGGTTGAGTTGGTTATTGCATGGGATGGGCAAGGTATGACAGCCCAACTTTGAATTGGAGAAGCCGTCAGTTTTTGGGAAATGCGATTTTGACCTATGGGGCAAGTTATTGCCCAAAAATGCTGCCCTCCTCATGCATCCACTTTTGTCTTCCCCACGATTTTGGAGCTCTTGGGCACTCTCATTCACGTTTTTGCAGTTTCGTGTGTTTTTTCCCATGGCTGGGAAGTTGTTTTGCTAACAGTCAGTGGCCGGGATCTCTGCTAAGCGTTTTTGTGGTTGTTTTCCTCATTACCCAGCTGGGAAAAACATTTTTGGGTTGCACAACGAGTGGGAGAAGAGACCCACGATTTTTGGGTGTTGTTGAGTTCATTTTGGCCACGTTAGGGCCATAAACGAACTGGAAATCAAACTGCACAGGTTGAGTTGTTTTACTCAATTGCCATTCCTGATTTTGGCCTCTGTGATGTTTTCGTTCAATCCCAGAACTATAATTGTTGTGTGTACATATTTGTTTGGTCTCTGAACCGGTTTGGGAGTGGAAATGGGGTCTGAACTAGCTTGATAAAACTAGTGTGAGAAGGAACCTCACAGACAGATCTAGGGGGTTGGTTTTCTTCTTTGCACACCCTGAATAGCACTGGAAGGGAAGGCATATCCTGAGGGACTGTGTAGCAGAGAAGGGGATGATTCCTTGTGTTGGGTGTGTAGATGTTTTAGAAGTCAGGCTAGATCTAGTGCAGGTGTCCATAGCTCTGGGGTTGAGCTCACTAGCTTAGCAGTCAGCCTTTCCAGCTCCTTTACAACCTGATAAACCCAACTCTGTTTGGCTTGGCTGAATTTTGATATACCTTTGGCTACGTGTGAGCCTGCTAGTGTTCCCTTATTCCTTGTGGGAATCATGCCCAACTCGGGGGTGGCAGTGTTGCTGAGAGATTGATGAGGACACTGGCCTATGGTTGGGTGGAACGTTGCAGCGACATAGCTGGTTGCAGGACAAGCTTCTTCTAAGATAAGTATCTCTTGTCTGATTTATCTCTGCAACTGTATGTGCTTATTGATTAATATGAACATGTTAAATGTTGTGAATGAATGTATTTTGCTTCCGCTGTATATTAATGATTTATGTGTTTGTGCATGTTTTTACTTCAATGCATTTTATCATGTGTATGTTCATGGGGCTTAGTTTGCCCGGATTGATAGCAACATGGTCGCGTTCCCTCGCTGGTAGATGGGAGGGTACGTAACACTAACCCTAGGAAAGACTCCCTTGAGTTGGAGAAGAGCCAACCTAAAGCGCAAGGAGGTGGTTATCGAGGTGACAATGGGTAACATCTCTAGGTTATAGTTGGGCTAACCTTTGTCAAATTTTTAGGGTTAGGGTAGTTTTTAACATACGAAATAAACTTTAATGCATGAACAGAAATATAAAACAAGATTCAGAATAGTACTGCTCCAATCAATTTAAACTACAATAAAATCACACAATTTTCATCTCTTTCAACTTTAACACTCCATTGGTCATTGCGTTAAAGTTGGTCCTCGAGATTCATCAAATGCCATGTATGTTGATGAAATTGTCATTAATGCCAACATGGACTTGCAGTGGCCCCACAGGATGTCATTGATGCCACCAAGTCCCAACTGCAATGGCTTGACCCCTTACAAAGAGGTTTTGCACCTTGCAGTGCCTAGGATCCCTTACAGAGTGGGTTTGTGCCTTGAAGCACCTTGTACCCAATTGACAAGGTCCTTGTACCCACAAGGCTGGATCTTGAAGCCACCACTTTGCTGAAGATGTTGAAGACCCTGCTGATGATGCTGAAGACCCTGGAGATGGTTCTGAAGCCTTGATGGACGTTGGAGAAACCCTAGATGGGTTAGAGAAGCATTAATGACCCATTCTGTGGTCATTCATGCTATGATGATGTCATGGTACCCCGGGAGAAGGTCTGGCAAACCCACATGTGATGTCTTGATGTATCTTGACCATTGGAGGTCTCACAGTGTGGTTGAGGTGGTGAAAAAAAAAACCCATGAAGACCCTTGGTTGATGAAGAAGCTCTGAAAGAAGTCACTTGAAGTGCTTGGACCCAAAAGTTGGTCATAGTGTGTTGAAGACCACGAAAGCTTGAAGAAGCCCTCATACTTGCATGGAAATGATGGTCCTCTTGCATATGGGTCACTTGTGTGTTGATGGGGTATTGAAACTCTTGAAGATGGTTTGCACCCTTCATCTTGGGTTTTGGGGAACATGAAACTTAGTGGCTTGATGCACCCTTAGTTCTTGATGATGTGGAGGACACCCTTGATCATGGTATCTGTTAATGGTCCTTGAACCCTTGAAGGAGATAATATGGTTACACTTTTGCATGTGATGGTTTGGGTCTTGAACCCACACACCATGGTGGATTGAATGTGTATGGAAGCCCTAGTGGCTTAATGGCACCCCCCGATGGTAATGTACGGAGGACACCCTTACTTATGGTAAGTAGTGGTTGTGGGACAAATAAAATGACAAAACGTTTTGACCTTATGGTGACCATTAAAATGGTAAAGTTGTGTGTCAACACAAAATAAAAATAATTCAAGTAGAAGTCGGCTCACTCAATTTTTTAATAAAAATTAAATTAAAAATAAAATTATTTTTTTATTACATGTTGGCTCAATGAAAAACCAGTATTAATAACCCATCCAAACTTCATTTTAACACAAAAATTTTGGATTAGCTTTGCAATTTCGGAGGTCAAACTGTTGCAATTTCGGACGTCAGACTGAGGCAATTTCAGAGGTTAGACTGAGGTGGATTTTCGGGTCTGTGCATTGAGGCAGCAGTAAAGATGAAGTGAAGTTTTTTTGGGGGTCTGAAATTTCAGGAGCAGCCACAGTGAAGCCTCCAATCTATCTCTGATTTTCGGGTATAAGCTACTGAGGCAGTCGCAGCCATGAGAAATGTTTCTTTTGGTACTTTTTACAGCTGTAAAAAATTCAGTGGTGAAGTTACAGCTCTGATTTTCGACCAGCATTGAGGAAATTCGGGGTATTACCAGCATTCAAAACAATCCAAGTTGTAGCAGTAGAGGTCTGGAGAAGATCCGAGTTTTGGTGGCAACAGTAAGGGTAGCAGGAGCGAGTTTTGTTGCAGCAGTAGGAGAAGCAGTCAACGGATTGTAGCAGCAGTCAAATATTTTTTTTGTGGTGATGACAGTCCAATCTAGGATTGGTCTTGGGATTTTACCAGCATACCCTTGACAGTCCAAACTTGCAAAAGAAGACACCAGACCCGAATTACAGAGAAGGCAAAACTCCACAAAATTTGCAGCAGTCAAGATCAACAGTCCTATTCTTCTTTTCAACAGCAGCAACAACAAAGAAGGATAACCATAATTTGCAGCATATAGAATATTCTCAGTTTCCAATCTTTTTCTTGCTGCCCTAATGTGACAGTCCCAAAATTTTGAAGATGACAGTCTGAGTTTTTGATGGGCTGATAGTTCCAAAACTGAGTGTTTGACAGCCCTAGTTCATGAGGTAACACAGGCCAAGTGTATTTTGGAATTGAGCAGTCCACTCTTGGACTTGCCTGGGATTATACCAGCATTCACACAATCCCACAGTTCGAGGGTTGAATGCATAAAATGGTGAAGAAACAAAGTCCGAGCTTTTGACTGTGTTTGAGATCTTTCACAGTATACACAGTCCAATTCTATGGCATTTATTTGGGGTCTTCCACAGCATAGTCCAAGTGACACCTACAACATAAGATTAATCCGTGCATGAAGAAGGCTGAGGTGTGGAGTACACAATGTGGCGTACTGTGAAATGATGAACAGTGACACAGTGATATGATGACAGCGATATGCTTGACTATGTATGAATGACATGATTGACAGTGCTTAAACTCTTAAGCATGAGCAGACTCCTTGTTGCCTGGGCATGAGCAGTACAAAAGAAGACTTTCTGGATGACTTGACTGGACAGCTCTTGACATAAGCAAACCATTGATGAGAAGACTTTTTTTTGGACATGAGCAGACCCTCAATAAATCAGCAGACTTATGCTTAAGCCATTCCACAGTCCTGAAGAGAAGTTGTGAAGGTCATCTTCAACCTCGGTTACAATCCAAGCTTGAGGTGATAAAGGTAAATTCTATGGTAATAATATTATGTTGTTAGAGTGGTGAAGATAGGGTGATGCCCTACAAACTATGATACCATTCAATGATTTGATGATGTACTGAATAATAATAATGGTGAAAACCATATGATGATGCAAACCCTTTATTTTGTTGTCAAGATGAACTATGGACTGAGTAGAACACAGAATCAGGAAAAAGAACAGTGATTATATATGACTGCTTTATGGACATATTAGTGGCAGGCAGTAGTAGCAGTTTTGTTGGGCATGAGCAGACTGTGCATGAGGAAATATGTCTGCACTTGAGCAGAATGAACATACCAGCAGCAGCTACAGTTTTGTAGATGTATGAGTAGACTCTTTGATGTCTTGACATAAACAGTATATCAACAGACTCCTTGATGTCTTGGCATGATGTGCATAAGCAAATTTCTTGTTGCCTTTTGCATAAGTAACCAGATTGATGGTGAAAGCAAAGACAAGTTGATTGACTTGACTATGACAGCAGTATAGATGACATAATTGTTGATAATGTTGACAAGCATCAAAGCAGATTGATATGGTGTGTACGATGCTGGCAGCAATTTGATGGACAGTATGATGCATTTATTGTTATGGTCAGAATGATGTGCCTGACACAATGATGATGAACAACTGATGAGACAGTATGTTAATGCTGATTGAAGAAGTGCTAGAGATAAGTGCTCTTGTGATGTGACAGTATGCTTTAACTGTAAATGCAAGCTTGTCTTGTTTTTGAGGTTAGGATACCTCAAACCCTTCTTAGCAGGGTCTAAGAAAACCAGGCAGGGTCCTGGATGCAGAGTAGGTGCTCTTTGTATCAGTAGGTGCTGATTTTACCTAACGGTTGTAGCCGGACCAAAACTAATACAAAAATATTACAAAATTATATGGTGTTGTGTTCTTTTGTGTTATGGTTCTTGATGATTCAAATGCTTATGATATGTGAATGATGAAGTGAAAGATGTTTATGAAATAATTATGAGATTGGTAGAATAATGGAATGATGAATTGGTAGTTAATTGTGACAAGTTAAGAAAAGTTGTAAAATTGGCTTTACACTGATTCACCCCCCCTCTCAGTGTCTAACAATGTATAGTAACAAAATGATAAAAATATGTTCAAGAGATATATCAGCAATAAAGAATCATAACCATTATTTTGAATCAGCCTTATACTCAGATACTTTTAGGTTTGATCTTGTCATCGAAGGGACAAGTCAACTGGGTAAACAAATGATGTACCTTGAGAGAGAGGGTTAAAGCAGTCAGAAACAAACCTCAGATTCTTAGTCAACGGGAAGATAAGATAAGATAATTTTATTAATGTCCACTAATGACCACAAAGTAGGTCAATGGGACTGTTAGTTACAACGATATTCATACATGCGAGAGGACCAAACGATCTCCCTTAAAAAGAAATACAATACAAGAAGTAATATCGAAATGAAGTAGAAATGTACAAAGCGAGTTGGGTTGAAGCATGGGAGCTCTCGCCCCAATCTCAACATCGTAACCCTACACAAGGGCGAAGAAGCTCAAGTGGACAGGATCCAAGAGCCAGGACGATCGAGAAAGGTCTAGTACTCCTAACATCCGCGGCCGAAAGAGGAGAACTGAGGGAAGTGTAATAATGTCTACTGGCCCGAAAAGGAGTTGGTGGGCGCTGGTCGTCCTTTGGAGTGCTATCGACGAGCTCTGGAGGATCTTGTGTGCCCCTCGGAGGAAGGTCCGATACAAAACTGTCGTTGAGATCTCGTGGGTCAAGAACCACCAATCTTAACTGATCTAGGAACTGAATCGATATCTAGGTCGGTAGATCTATTGGTGCCCCTGGAAGGTGGTAGTACACTGAAGAACGTCGTGATCCTCTGTGTGGTATCCGGACTGGTGGGGGGTAAGAGGACCTGCGCTCGAACCCTGAGAGCCTCCTGAATATGAAGTGCTAAGCATCTCTGATCTGTGTATCTGAAGAAGGCGGCTAGAGTTTGAGGACCCCTAAATAAGCAGTAGAAGCGTCCTCTAATCTCGTAGTATACAGGACATCTAAAAATAAAGTGTGACTCGGTTTCCACTTCCTGTAGATGACATAGCTGGCAGATCCTCTCCGATCTATCAACCTGGTGATCTGTCTCTACCCGGAGTCTATGAGATCCTACTCTGAGTTGTCTAAGAGGGATCCTAAGAGCATGCATCCAATGACAAAACTTCAATCTAATGCACAGGCTTTAGCAGCACAGTCATACCCCTTACAGTCACACTATGCAGAGATACACAATCATACAGAGCAATGACACACAATCCGAGATAAACTTCATGTTGGATAGTGACCATAATCTTGTTGAGTAAGGACAAACCATTCACGCTGAGTAGTGACAAAGCAGTCAAGTTGAAAAGGAGAAAGATCGCACTACAACAGACAGCAGTCACGGTGCTACAAGGGAGAATGTTAACGCTGCAACAGAGAGCAGTCACGTTGCTGCAAGGGAGAAAGCACACACACCCACAGTTACGCTGAGAACAAGTCTCATGAAAGAACAGTCACGTGGATGAGGAAGTCACGCGAAAGAAGCAGACGCAGAGGTGGAGTCACACGGAGGAACCAATCACGCAAAAGGAGACACGGGTCACGCTAGTGTAAACAGTCACAGTGAAGGAAAGCAGTCACGCTAGAAGAATGCAGGCACGCCTAAAGGGTGCAATCACGGAGAGGAGTCACGCGGGAGAAGAACGGTCATGCGAAGGTGGAGAGATACAGTCACAATACAATCACTATGTTGGAGCTTACACTGTCACGCGGATGATGGACCCAGTCAAGTTAGTAGTAGTCGAACCCAGATAAGTGAGCGATACCACTTGTTTGATGATGATAATGGAGGATAACCTTTTCTATTTATAAGGGTTAGGAGTGGTGCACTAAGTTGACTTAGGATAGGTCCTAAAATAAAACCAAAAATAAAGTGGTCCAATTAATAACCATAAAAATAAATAAATGGTATAACAATAAAAAGTGGTCAAAAGGTAAAACAATAAATGGTCCAATGATTTTATAATAAAACCATAAAGTAAATGGTCCAATCGCTTTATAATAAAACCATAAACAATAAATGGTCCAATGGTCTTTTAATAAAACCATAAAGTAAATGCACTTAGGATAGTGTACCAAAAAAATAAAACCCATAAGGTAAGAATCATCATAACCAAGGTACACACAATAAGAGTGCTAGGACCAAGTAAGATAGAGGACCATGAGTCAACCAAAGGGGTCACAAGAAGACAATCCACATACCCACAAGATCAAGGTGGACTAACAACTCTTTTTACCTACAGGACCAACAAGACCAAGGACTTCAATCTTTTCTCTCTCTCAAGGTACATTGTTTCATTTATTTTACCATCACTGTATGAGGGGAAGATCCAAACTGGATGGTACGATCCTTTAATCCTCAATATTGTTCCTGAGGGTTAGGTGCTAGTGACATCCTCAAGGGGTGGCCAGTCCCTTAAGAAACAACCTAGCAATAACCGATTAGGAGAGAGGATATCATCCTGGTCAACTTGACCAAGATTCACCTAGTTAACTAACCAGGGGTAATCCTACAGGAACTACTTGGTCCTAGACCAAGAATCTGCCTGGTCCCAAACTAGGAAGTCTCTATCTCAACTTGCATAATCTACTTGGGCCTCTTGTCCAAGAAACTGTCTGGTCCTAGACCAGAATACCCTAGAGACATATAGGGGCCCTAACCACATGTTAGGGACTTTTCCATGGCATCAACCTGCTTTGTCACAAACCAAGAACCCCAGGAGACTGCTGGGGGCACTAGGGTACCTTCTAGGGTCTTACTCTGCCCTAGTTAACTAACTAGAGTACCATCCTCCCTGAGAATGGGTCTCGCAGTCGAAGACATCTTGGTAACTGACCAAGTGCCTCCATTCTTAAAGAATGGCTCTCAACCCTATTACCTACTAAGTCATACTTAGTCGGTGTTATCAAGTGAGCCTGGTGAACCGGATGAAGATGATTTTTTCGGACTTCAGAAGACCTTCAGACTTGCTTCTGGTAAGTGTTTTTTCATCTACCACATGTTCATACCCCCTTGGGGGAGTTGTAATAAAATGTTCTAGCGTGGTAGTGTCTGTAAAAGACTCGGTCTCCTAGCCTCATTTGTCAATCCGATCAGCCCAGAGTGTTTTTTCCCTTGGTTATTATTGGTTGTTGAATAAACGACTGATAATTTCTGAGTTTTGCACTCAATACCTCCAAAGTTGGGGTGATAGACTTGACATTTAGGCCTATTGAGGTTATTAGAGTCTGTGTGTCAACGTATAAACATGCTAGGCATTATGGTCAAGACATATGAACATGTGCTAAGTCCCCTTGGGTTTTTTTTTTTTTTTCCACAAAATCTAGGCTATTTTTTAATAGTCTAAATGGAAAAATTGGTCTTGTAATAAAAGTGGGGTTAAAAGTCGGTTTCAGTCATGGGGGTGCTCATTTTCTAGCTCGGAGCACCCAGTAAACCCATAAACCCTCTTTTCCTAAGTTTTGAGTGATTTTTCCATCACTCGGGTAAGAAAATCCAAAAAAAATAAAATATTAATTAATTTAATTAAAAATTAATTAAATAATAGAGCAAATCCAAGATCCTAAATCAGTGGGATTTGCTCCGATTTGATTGAAATCAGTTTCATCGACTTCAGATTGACTGGGAGTTATCATTCCTTAATTGAAGGCATTGATTAGGGCTGAAGAGGAGCTTAACCGGCTCATGCAGGTTTGAGGGTTGCACCCTCTTTCTCTCTCCTCCACACGTGTGGATCAATTTGGCAGTGGTTTGATGGATGGGTCAGTTCACTGAGTGAGGTGTCACTCTGATTTGCAGTGACAATCCAGTTAGACTTAGTTCATCATCAGATCAAGCTCGCCTTTTCCCTTCTTGAAGCTAGTTCGAGTTGGAGAGAATAGGCTTGCTATTGTAATACTGTTGTAATCTTTTCATTGTTGGAATAAAGAAGCTTTGGAGACTAAATGGTGTGTGGAATAAGCATTGTCATGCGGCTATTGATGTTGCCGGTTTTTCTCTCAATTTCTGCATCTGAACCTTGTCTAGCTTGAATGATTCCGCGAAATCAACAGGAGTGTAGTTGGGCAAGTAAGATTACCTGTTTTCTGTATCTCATAGCATATGTGTTTGAAGATCTAATTTATACATGTTTTTTAAGCTTATTTGCATGTAATTCTTGTCTCTTTTTCATATATATATAGAGAGATCTCATAAGGTTTTGTGCAAGCTTATGTGTTTAGCTTTTAGGTGGCAAGGATTGGACGAGCTGTGGATCTAGTTTGACTCCACTGTACATCCGACATTTTTGTGAAGGCATTGTCCCTCTGTATTCCACTAACAAGTTTCCCTTGCAGATCTATCCAACAACAGGCCTTTCCCCTTCTCTTCCTCCATCTTATTAAAATCAATCTTCCAGTTACTTGTTCGTCCTCTTATGATTAGATCTACTTCTAAAAATTGCTTATATATTGATAGATCTAATTCCTAAGAGTCTGGTTGCTTAGATCTGAAATTTTATAAAGAATATCATATTTTAAAGACAGATCTAGGTGAAGAAATTCATTTTTGCAAGTAGCTAAATCGTAGATCGAAAGCTTGCTCATAAAGTAGTTTCTTTTTTCGTTCTTTAAAGATTTAAATTCTGCAAGAAAATGCACATCATATTGGCTGCCCAAAAGGCAAGCCAAGATCCCAAGGAAAGCTTGCTTTCCTTGGTTTCTTTTTGCAAAACTAAATTGTTCTTTTTTTAACAATTTTTAACTTAGTCTTTTTCTTCGGTAATTAGTGTGGTGACCCAAAGCACTTTTAAAGTGTTTTTGCGCATATTTGATTTTAATAGCTTGCTAGTTTTTAGCAGGTTTAACAAAAAAGAGAAGGAGACTCTGCCCATTTTCCAACTCTTGGACGAACCGGAGCTTCCCGGAGGCTTCCCCCACCGCTGTGCTTCCTTTTAGACTTGTTGTAAGCTTGTTGTAAGCCTTTGGATTCCAGATAACAAGGACCAAAGTGCAATTAGTTTGCTGATATTGTAACCTTTAATAATAAAGAATCACTTCAAGTAAGCTCTTTCGAGCCCACTCTCCATCCCCCCAGGGGGGATCTGCGTCCGTTTCACTTTTTTGCATTTTTTCCCTTTTTTAGCTCTAGCTTAGTCTTGTCATGCAGGATTGTATACTTTGATCATATTTATCGTTATTCCATATTTTGAAATCAAATTAATACTAATACTTACCCCACGAATCCCTGATTGAACCGAATGGTGAAAGAGGATCGTGGTAGAATTAATTAGAAAACCTGTGGTGTGTGTTTTTTGCTTCTATTTTCATTGTTACTTTTCACAAGAAAGTAGTAAAATTAACCCCTCCTTGATTTCCCGATTGAGGTCCACTTTGACCGAAAGAGATTCTTGGAGGGTCTTTTTTTTAACAAGAACACGCTCTTAAAATTTACTAAAATTTACAAGACTCCGGTGTGTATGCTCTGCACTTGGCTGTGGTTCGTTCGATCAGCTAAGCTACATCAAAAGCAACGCGAGTGACTAGAATAATTAGGATTCACTTTCCCAATTAACCACTGCAGGCGAAAATCCAACGCCTCGATTAAACCGTAAACGGTGGCAAAATACCCAAAGGAAGTGGGAACTACTAGAAAATGACCTTGAGGCGCCGATCTCTGTTACATCCTAGCGGGTGTATTACGAACATAGTCTCAGAGACTCCATCCAGCACACATTCCTTGTGGGTAGCCGTAGCGGTTGTTACTTTTGGACATACTCCAAGTACCCCCCTGGTATATCTGGAGTCCCAGGGCCTAATTTAATTCACTCATCTTTTCACATTAATTTAAAACGTACCAAGATACAATTGCACAACATTCACTCCAGCACTTGCAAGCACTCTTAATTATTTTCGACTCCACTTTAAGGCACTAGTCAACTGTTTATTTCTTTCAATCTATACGTGATTGGGTGTCATATCGTGCTTATTTGTGATTGTCTCATCATGTTATCTGTTGTTTACAATTGTTAAATCAAAACTCCTAAAAAACTTACTCATTTAATACCATCATCATCTAAGTAACCAGCCTTAGTAACGTGTAGGGTCTACCCCCTTGGCTTCGTTAGGAGTTTGCCTAAACAAAGGAGTCAAGAACAAGGTGACGGCCTTGACTAGAGACTTGTCCCTAAGGACACACCGAGTGGCGTGAAGATTTCTGCCACGTTTCCCCCTAGGTGTGTGAAAGGCGGCAACATTCTTTTGGCGCCATTGCCGGGGATAAATCTTTTTATTCCCGAGTACGACTTAGCTTAACTTTTTTCTAAAGAACTAAAAAGATAAAAATTTGAATGATCTTGTCTTTAAAACACAAAATTAAAACTCAATCCATCTGGCAACTCCACTGTCTAATATCCCTCCAAGGGTTTCTACCTGAAGGAACCCCGAACGATTATTCAATCCTCTCCCTCATCCTGAAAGGTTAATTAGAGAAAGGTTGAATAGGCAGACTTCTCGTAGAATCCTTGAAGATTTAGGAGACCAATCCCTCTCAGATATCTATCACATATTTGAAGAGAGTCACACTCAACCATTTACCTTAATGTCTGGATTTTTCAAACCCCTTGACTTTTCTCAAGTAGCAGGTGCTCCTCATGCTATCCTGGGTGATGCTGTCAAGAAACTTCCTACCTTCCAAGGCAACAATGCCATCACCGCCAAGTCCCACCTGCGGAAGTTCGAAAAGCACCTAGTCTCTTAATGCATTGATGCGGCCAATGACCATGATGATGTTAAGATGAAGTTGTTTGCTTTATCCCTAGAAGAAGGAGAACGGTACCTTGACTTGGCAAACAACTCATATGCAACCCTTAAGGACTTCCTGGGTGGTTTTAGGGACAAGTGGGGAGAAAAGAAGGAACCTAGACATACTTGCTGCCCTCCACAACATCAAGAAGATGGAGAATGAAACCATAGAGGAATTCAACACTAAATTCAGGCGTGTGGTCGTGGACCTTCATGACGACATCAAGCCAAATAATGCTTCTATCCTCATATACTACATTGAAGCCTTCTCTGGTGACTTAAGGTACCAATTGAGAGATAAAGCACCTGTCGATCTTAAAGTTGCCCAGATCCTTGCCGAGAAAATTGAAACAAACATGCAGTCATCCAATAAATCTAACATACCTGGATACACCAGAGGAAACTCTTCTCACAACAAAGAGACCAAGGGTAAGGCTGTTGAGTCAGAAGAGAAGGGCACTTCCAAAGATCCCATGAAAGAGATGGTAGAAATGATGAAAACCTTGGTCACTAATCAAAACCAACAAATGTCCAATCATGCTGCACAGTTGAATCACATGCAGAATAGATTGGTGATGATGGAAAGGAATAATGGACCAAGGAACTTTCAGCCCAAGCAAAATCAGATGTATCAGAAGAAAGCCCCTCATCAAGAACCTAGGATCCCAAACCGGTTAGACTCAGCTAACATGGTAGAGGAAGTGATTCAATGGTGTAGACCCTGTGAACAATTCCACCAGGAGAGTACTTGTTATGTTGCAAATCAAGTCATGGAACATGGACTTCCCGAGATCATTGCTCAAGAAACAACTTCAAACGAGCCTGATCATGTATACATGGTAGGCCAAACCTACCCTTTGTCAAACCAGCATTGGAAGCAAGCCATAGATTACAATCATGAGAAGGACCTCCTTTCCCACTTCTATGGTAAAATGCCTACTCCAGAAAAGGTTAAGGAAATGAAGGAGGCTAGATTCAAGGGTGTAGTTTATCAAAGGAAGGAGAAGTCTTCACCAGCTAAACAGTACAAACCTAAGGTAACAACTCCTCCTTTTCCAAATCCCCCTGTTATCCCAGAATCAAAGATTGACATGGGAAAATGGTGGAATGATGTTAAGGTCTCTGCTTATGCAACTGATATCATTCAAATTCCTGGTCAAAAAGAAAAGTTGTTAAAAGCCTTGGAGGATAGTCAGAATAAAACTCATGATGTTGTCGAAGAGGATCCTCTCCCTAGTAACAATGCTATATTTGAAGAAGAACCTATTAAACCTAGGGATATGCCCATAGTCCTCAACAGTGTTGATCCGAGAAGGGAAGACCACCCGCCTTTTTATGTCTCCCTTTTAGTCGATAATCTTCTCCTTCATAACTGCATGTTAGATTCAGGTGCTTCATCAAATGTCATAACAAGGAAAGTAATGGAACAGCTAAATCTAAGGATCACACGACCCTACCACAATGTTTGTGCAATGGATGCGAGAGAAGTTGATGTGGTAGGGATACTCTTAAATCTACATGTTAAATTGACCAAGTATCCAAACATCAACATGGCGATGGATGTGGTAGTGATTGATGTGCCAGATAATTGGGGTATGTTGTTATCCAGAAAGTGGGCTGCAACTCTTGGTGGGTACAGTCAAATGGATTGGACATATGCTACTATACCTGCATCAGAAAACACAAGGGTGATACTCCATAGGGAGAAACAAAGGAAACGTCATGTAGAAAACCCTAAAAAGCCTGGAAATGAATTTGTACATTGCACTGACAACTTTGGAAACTATGTTATCTTGTCAAATTTCATGGCCCCTATTAAGGAAAACATTAAAGATGAAAAGATAGATGAGGTTTGGCAAATGTACTTTGATTGGGCTTATTCCAAAGCCGGAAAGGGCGCGGGCATTGTGATCATTTCTCCTTCAAATAAAATCTACAACTTTGCTTTCAGATTAGAGTTTGAAGCATCGAACAATGTAGCTGAGTATGAGGCATTGCTTCTAGGGTTAGAAACCGCTAAAGACATGGGAATAAAGATGTTGAACATAAAAGGTGATTCAGACTTAGTCGTTCTCCAGCTTAAGAATCAGTATCAGTGTAAAAGTGACAGACTAAGGAAGTATGGAAATGCCATATGGGACACCATGGAATGGTTTGATGCACTTAACATTCAAAAGATCCCTAGGGAAATGAATGGGTTAGCATATAAGTTGGCGGTAGCAGCATCCACCCTCCAGCCTTTAGATCAGATGATTAATGGGAATGGAAACATGGAAATTAATTTCAGACCTTCAATTCCGGATAATGTAGATCACTGGTAGGTGTTTAAAGACGATGAACAACTCTTGAGATTCATCCATAATCTCCAAGAGTTTGAGGGTGGAAAGATCAGTGAATGAATGGGTTAGCAAATAAGTTGGCGGTAGCAACATCCACCATCCAGCCTTCAGATCAGATGATTAATGGGAATGGAAACATGGAAATTAATTTCAGACCTTCAATTCCGGATAATGTAGATCACTGATAGGTGTTTAAAGACGATGAACAACTCTTGAGATTCATCCATAATCTCCAAGAGTTTGAGGGTGGAAAGATCAGTTATCAGCAGGAGGGTAAAGAGTATCAAGATTCAGGAGTGCGAGGATAATGTAAGGAATCACATCCTGAGTAGCCTTATAGCTTTTGAAAATCTATTTGATCGATAGGATCATCATAAAAACAAAAAAGAATAAATAAAAATTGGGGATTATATGGAAATAAACATAGGAACGAATAAAGACCCCAAGTTAATAAAAATTGGAAAAGATACTTCGGAAAAGGAAAGGAACAGTTTCATCAACTTAATCAAAGAGTATAGAGATGCGTTGGCCTTTAGTTATGATGAGCTTAAAGCCTATTGGGAAAATGTGTTTCAGCACACTATTCCCCTCACAGAAGAAGCTAAGGAGGTCAAGCCTTTCCGACAAAAGCTTAGGCGAATAAATCCGAAGTTGGCCCCCATTGTGCAGAAAGAGCTTCAGAAGATGTTAGCAACAGGGATCATAGCACCTACAAGACATTCATCATGGTGCTCCAACTTAGTTGTTGTTAGAAAGAAGAATGGGTCAATTAGAATATGTATAGATTTCAGAAATCTAAATACATCATGCCTTAAGGATAATTACCCATTGCCCGACATGGAAACATTACTTCAACTCCACTTTAAGGCACTAGTCAACTATTTATTTCTTTCAATCTATACGTGATTGGGTGTCATATCGTGCTTATTTGTGATTGTCTCATCATGTTATCTGTTATTTACAATTGTTAAATCAAAACTCCTAAAAAACTTACTCATTTAATACCATCATCATCTAAGTAACCAGCCTTAGTAACTTGTAGGGTCTACCCCCCTTGGCTTCGTTAGGAGTTTGCCTAAACGGAAGAGTCAAGAACAAGGTGACAGCCTTGACTCGAGACTTGCCCCCAAGGACACACCGAGTGGCTTGAATATTTCTGCCACGTTCCCCCCTAGGTGTGTGAAAGGCGGCAACAAACCCCAAGCTGAGCTTCAGTCCCGGACTGAATTAAGTTGATCAACTCCTGGTAACTGACTAAGTGCCTCCATTCTCTCCTAGAATGGCTCTCGATGCTGCTCTAAAATTAACACTCTCTCTCAACAAGAGAGCTTCCTCTTAATGGGTTCCTACCTATCATCAAATACTGGATTTTCAGAGAGCTTCAAACAACTCTCCATCTCAGCACGAAGCATGATCTCATAGATTTTCTTGAAAGTTATAGCTAACTGCCTCTGATAGTTGAGAATCACTTTCCACATGTCATCTTTCCAAACTTGTTGTTTGGCTGACTCCCCATAATGAGAGTAGACTGAATCAGTGGCATGGCTCCCATTGGAGCAAGCTTGAAGCCTTTCAATAGTCTTCTTAAAGAGATCAAATGAAGGTTGCTTGGCCTTCTCCCTCCACTTCTCTAAGCGAGAAGTCTTATAGACTTCCATCTCTGAGTCACTGGAAGACGAATGGAAGATCATATCTATACTTTCCTTTTCTGCAACCCCACTCTATTGGGGACTGAAGAGCACAGTTGGCTCCCTCTTGATCTTTGAACTTCCTAGTTGTTCCATTCTACCAATAACGAAAGCCTAACAGCTTCTCTAGGAGGATGAACATCTAACATAACTGATCTTGCATCTTGTGGAGGCTCTTGCTCCCTCTGTACCTGAGCACTCAGCTCCCTCTTAAGTTGTGCATTTAATTCGAAGCATAAACAGGATCTACAAGTGTTCATTACTTGTCACATCTTCCTCCTCTATCAATAGCCCATATCAATAATAACATGATCGTATGTACAAAGCGGTTATCTCAATGTCATCAAGAGTATATCCACATGTCATGACAATACAAAGAATCAACATAAGTTGGGATAGAAAGTATTCCCTCTTTATTTCTACCCTTATGCCGAAGTTTCATTGTGCATCTCATTGAACATGTACCCTTAAAGGTGTCAACATCATAATTAAGTAAGCTTTCTTACTTATCATTTGTTGGTTTTAACTAACATACCTCTTCAATGGGTCCTCCTATTCACAATCTATTAAATCCATTTTCTGATATAACACTTGTCAATACTATTGATACATCTCCTTGTTCAGTTGTCATTGATCTAGTCAATTAACCAATTGTGTAAGTAGCAGATCTTTTACCATCATTATCACTTTGATGGCCAATGAACTCCTTCAGCCCACATCTATAAAGTTCAAACCCTTATTGTTACTTTGGAAATACTGAAACCCTTATCTTAAGATCAATGTAGACTCTGTTAGCCTTCAAAAACAGAGTTAGCTACAGCCTAAGCTCTAACACCATGTTAAAGTTTTGGTGTTAGGATAGTTTTTAACATATGAAATCAACTTTAATACATGAACAAAAATATAAAACAAGATTCAGAATAGTACTGCTCCAATCAATTTAAACTACAATAAAATCACACATAATTTTCATCTCTTTCAACATTAACACTCCATTGGTCACTGCATTAAAGTTGGTCCTCGAGATTTATCAAATACCATGTACAGTAACAAAATGATAAAATAATGTACAGGAGATATCAACAGTAGAGAATCATAACCATTATTTTGAATCAGCCTTATATTCAAATACTTTTAGGTTTGACCTTGTCACCGAAGGGACAAGTCAACTTGGTAAACAAATGATGTACCTTGAGAGAGAGGGTTAAAGCAGACAAAAACAAACCTCAGATTATTAGTCAACAGGAAGAGAAACTTCAATCAAATGCACAGACTTTAGCAACTCAAACATACCCAGTATAGTCACGCTATGCAGAGATACACAATCATACGGAGCAATGACACACAGTCAGAGATAAACTTCACATTGGGCAGTGACCCATAGTCTTGCTGAGTAAAGACAAACCATTCACGCTGAGTAGTGACAAAGTAGTCACGTTGCAAGGGAGAGCAGTCAGGCTGCAAGGGAGAAAGATCACGCTGCAACAGACAGCAGGCACGGTGCCGCAAGGGAGAATGTTCACGCGGCAACAAAGAGCAGTCACGTTGCTGCAAGGGAGAAAGCACACACACCCACGAATACGCTGAGAGCCAATCTCGTGGAAGAACAGTCACATAGATAAGGAAGTCACGTGAAGATACAGTCACACGAACGCGCAGAGGAAGCATTCACACGAAGGTGCAATCACGCGGAAGAAGCAGATGCAGAGGTACAGTCACACGAAGGAACCAGTCACGCAGAAGGAGACACGGGTCACGCTAGTGTAAACAGTCACGGTGAAGGAAGGCAATCACGCTTGGAGAATGTGGTCACGCCAAGAGGGTGCAGTCACACAAAGGATTCACATGGGAGAAGAACAGTCACGCGAAGGTGGAGAGATAAAATCACTCACGTTGGAGTTTACACAATCACGATACAGTCACTCTACTGGAGTTTACACAATCACGCGAATGGAAGAGTCACGCAGATGATGGACCCAGTCACGTTAGCAGCAGTCGAACCCAGGTAAGTGAGATGCCACTTGTTGGATGATGATAGTGGAGGATAACCTTGTCTATTTATAAAGGTTAGGGGTGGTACATTAGGTTGACTTAGGATAGGTCTTAAAATAAAACCAAAACTAAAGTGGTCCAATTAACAACCATAAAAATAAATAAATGGTGTAATAATAAAAAGTGGTGAAAAGGTAAAACAATAAATGGGCCAATGGTTTTATAATAAAACCATAAAGTAAATGGTCCAATGGTTTTATAATAAAACCATAACCAATAAATGGTCTAAGGGTCTTTTAATAAAACCATAAAGTAAACGCACTTAGGATAGTGTACCAAAAAAAATAAAACCCATAATGTAAGAGTCATCATAACTAAGGTACACACAATAAGAGTGCTAGGACCAAGTAAGATAAAGGACCATCAGTCAACCAAAAGGGTCACAAGAAGACAACGCACATACTCACGAGATCAAGGTGAACCATAAAGGTGGACAAACAACTCCTTTTACCTATAGGACCAGCAAGACCACGAACTTCAATCTTTTCTCTCTCTTAAGGTACATTGTTGTTGAAATTTTAGGGTTAGAGGAGTTTTTAACTTTAATAGTAAAAATGCATGAGCATGTAAACTCAAATTCATAATAGTACCTGCTTAATAAAATTTGAACTCTAATAAAAACAATCATAATTTTCATCTCTTTCAACTTAACGCTCCATTAGTCACTGCGTTAGAGTAGGTCCTCGAGAATCATCAAATGCCATGTACAGTAACAACATGATAAAATAATGTACAGTAGAAATCAGCAGTAAGGGATCATAACCAATATTTGAATCAGCCTTATACTCGGATACTTTAGGTTGATCTTGTCACCGAAGGGACAAGTCAACTAAGTAAAGAAATGTCGTACCTTGAGGGAGGGTTAAAGCAGTAGGATATGGACTTCAGACACTTAGTCAACAGTAAGAAAGTCATACTCAGTACAGTCATGTTGCACATACGTTGGGTAAGAATACAATCACACTATGCAAAGACACACAGTGATACTCTTGCATAGTCAAGCTTCCACAGTCATGCTAAGAAGGATACGCATGGTCATGCTAGAAAAGCCACGGTCCACACTCAAGGTCACGATGGGAGAACAATCCACAGACCACACTCAAGGTCACGGTGGGAGAACAAGCCGCAAACCACACTTAAGGTCACGGTGGGGGAACAGGCCAAAGACCACACTCAAAGTCACAATGGAGAACAAGCCACAGACCACACTCGAGGTCACGCTGTCAAAGGACACGTAGTCACGCTAGGTAAGAATACATACAATCATACAGTCATGCAGAGATTCACAATCATGCTTTTACACAGTCACCCTAACAAGTATAATATACAGTCACAAATAATGTTGAAGGTAGAGTTATGAGCCACGCTGAGGATTATAGAACAATTATATATACAGTCACAAGTAACCCACATTCACGTTGGGATAAGAGCAATCACGAAGAACCACAGTCACACAAAGAAAGAATTATGTGGCGAACAGTCACGCTGAGGAGTCAGAGGGAATGGTCACGCTGGGGAAAACCCACAGTCCACGCTAGGTGAGACTATAAAGTCATGCACAACAAGTATGAAATCACATTGATGTAAATGTAACCATGTTAGGGTGGAGATCGCAGGAATAACCACACTGGTGCAACAAAGAAGAAACAGTCACGCTGAAAGCAGTGGAGAGCAGTCACGCTACAAGGAACAATTAGTGGGTAGCAATCATGCTAGAAGCAATGGTAGATCACAGGAGGACCCAGTCACGTGGAGCAAGATAGACCCAGTCACATAGAAGCCATGCGGATGGAAGGAAGAGCCAAAGTGCAGTCACGAGAAGACCCAGTCACGCGGAGCAAGATAGATTAGTCATGCAAAAATCACATGGAGCAATGGTCAAACACGGGAAGACCAATCACATAGAGGCAGCAGAAAAGAAATCGCGTGGAGCAGCAAAAAAGGCATCGCGCGGAGCAGCAGAAAAGACATTGCGGTCACTCTAAGAGAGGGAACCCGGTCATGCTGGGGTGAAGAAAAAATCACGCTAGCGGAGGTCAGATCAACCATAGGTAAAAATGAGATATCATTTCGCCTTGGTGAAACATAATGAATAATAACTCTTTTATAAGGATCTTGGTTTAAAAACAATTAGGTTATCTTGGAAGAAAAGTTATCATAAAAAAAGAGTGGTCACAATAAATTCGTAAGGTCCTATAAAAAAAACTATACATGGTCCAAAGGTCATAAAGTAAAACCAAAAAGTAAATGGTCCAAATGTTTTATTAATAAAACCATAAGGTAAATGTTTTATTAATAAAACCATAAAGTAAATATGACTTAGGATAAGACCCATAAGGTAAGATTCATCCTAACAAAGGTAGACACAATAAGAGTACTAGGACCAAGTAAGATAAGGACCAAGAGTCACTCAAAGGGAGTCACAATAAGACAACCCACATACCCACAAGATCAAGGTGAACCATAATGGTGGATTACCTTTAGGACCAACAAGACCAAGGGTTATAATCTTTTGTCTCTCCCAAGGTACATTATTTTATATATTTTGTCATCACTGTACAAGGGCAAGATCCAAACCAAATGGTACGGTCCTTTGGTCCTCGATACAGCTCCTGAGGGTTAGGTGTTGGTGGCATCATCAAGTGGTGGCCAATCCCTTCAGAAGCAACCTAGCAGTAACGATTAGGAGAGAGGACATCACACATCATCATCTTCCATTCTCAAAGAATGGCTCTCAGCCCGAGGCTGAGCTTCAATCCGAGACTGATTAAAATTCCTGGTAACTGACCAAGTGCCTCCATTCTCCTAGAGAATGGCTCTCAGTGCTAAGCTGAGTTTCAGTCTCAGACTAAATCAAATTCTTGGTTACTAACCAAAAGCCTCCACTCTCTTAGAGAATTGCTCTCAACACTAAGCTGAGCTTCAGTCCCAGACAGAATCAAATTCTTGATAACTGACCAGGTGCCTCCATTCTCCCAGAGAATGGCTCTCAACACTAAACTGGGCTTCAGTCCCAGAATGAAACAAATTCCTGGTAACTGACCAGGTGCCCCCATTCTCCCAGAGAATGGCTCTCAGCACTAAACTGAGCTTCAGTCACAGACTAAAAGTTGATCAACTACCTGCACGACCTACTTGGACATCATGTCCCTGGTCCCATACCAGAATATGTCTCTGCCTCTACCTGCAGGATCTACTTGGACATCGTGTCTCTGGTCACAGACAAGAAAACCCTAGAGGCACAAAGGGGCTTCCCCATGGCATCAACCTGCTTGGTCCCAAACCAAAAACCCCAAGAGACTACTGGGGGCCCTAGGGTACCTTCTAGGGTCTTACTCTGCCCTAGTTAACTGACTTGGGTACCATCCTCCCTGAGAATGGGTCTTGCAGCAGTACTAACTTTAACACTCCCTCTCAGCAAGAGAGGCGTTCTCAGCAATACAGATCTTGTTTCGAAAGTGCGTAGACTTCAACGGAGGCTTAGTCAACACATCAATAAACTTGTCTACTTGTCAGAGTCGACTACATCATGTCCCAGACATGGTTAACCTTCCACTTGATGTGCTCCTACATGTCATAGAGCACGGGATTTTCTGAGTACTTGACCTTTTATAGATCCACTTGGAAGTTATAACTGACTTCATGCTGAGAACCACTTTCTGCATGTCATATAACATCTTCCAAACCTGATGTTTGGTTACCACCTCATAAATGGAGGTTTCTAAAATAGTGACGTGGCTCATCTGAGATATCAAACCAGAGCAATCATGAACCTCTCAATAGGTTACTCAAAGAGATCAACTGAGGACTCCCTAACCTCCTCCCTCTGCTCATCTAGAAGAGAGGATTCATGGACTGGGCTTACTTCCATGTCTATATAACTGGGTAGGGTTCTTTGAGAACTTTCTGCAAGGGAAATCACAATATTTCTTTGCAATCCCATTCTGTTGGGGATTGAGAAGCAAATTTGACTCCCTCTTGATCTCTGAAATTACCAGTTGTTCCATTCTATCAATAACAATTGTCTGGTGGTTTCTTTGGAGGATGATCATCCAACATATATGATCCTGCAATTTGTGAAACCTCTTGCTCCCTCTATACATGAGTACCCAGCTCCCTCTTCAGTTGTGCAATTAATTCTAAGCATAAATAAGATCTGCAAGCATTCATTACTTGTCACATTTTCCTCCTTTATATGTTAAGCTTGAATCTCATCAATTTCACATACTAACATGATTTTATCATCATATATGTACACTACAGCTATCTTAATGCTATCAAGACCATATCCACATATCATGACAATACTAAGAGTCAACATGGATTGGGATAGGAGGTCCTCCCTCTATCTGCCCTTCTGTAGAAGTCGCATTGTGCAACACATTGAGTATGCACCCATAGAGGTATCAACATTATATCAACTTTATGCAATAGTATACATGCATTGGCACAAGTTAGATCATAATCCTAGACATAAGATCTAAGCCTAAGTTGCACTGAAATGAATACGGAAACGGATACAGATACAGAGAGGGAAATGGATACCACAAATTTTGAAAAATGTGGGATACGATACAGCAAAGAAACGACATCAGACTTATATATATATATATATATATATATATATATCAAAAAGGCCATGAGACATACATACTTTAGACTACCATTCATCAATTAGATTTAAAGGTAGTTGTTTCATTTATAACAATTAAAATCAACAAACTCAAATATTGTCTTAAACAATATTCTTCTATCTCAAGTGCCATAGATAAGTCACCCGCTGGCAAGCATTTAAATAAGAACATGTCAACTACTTCTAAACATCGACTTCAAACCCTAAAATTACTTGATGGATGTATCCAAATGTTACCATCTAACAAATATTACGTTGTTTACACCTCTAGAAAAGTGTTAAAATTTGTGATTAAACACAATTTTTTATGTAAGACAAACTCAACTATGTTGTATTTAGTAAATCCACTCACTGACGAGACAATCAACTAGGCAAGTGAGATTCAATTGACCAGCCGACTGGTTCCAAAAGTGACTAACTAACTGGCTCTTAAAGGGCCTAATATCATAGGATTGTCTATGATTTGCAACCGACTTGGATATTCAAATTTGACATAATCAACCATGTTTTAAGGGGATTAATTAAGCACACAAGTATAAATAAGTGAGCTCGTGTTTTAGTGCAACTTAGGTGTGAGTGTGATGACATGCAATATTGCACTCTATGCAATAATACTATCTCTAGACACCAATGAGTTTCCTTGGATATGTTCTTTATGGTTTATGGTTTATACTAATAAAAATGCTTGAAATAAGATTAAAATATCACATGCACATCTTATGGAGAACTGGCTAAACAACACACCATCATAATTCTCTCCACAACATAAGGATAGGGATATGAGTGTACTAGCAATGGAGTAAATAAGGCCATAGGTCAAGGGTTCATACTAATTCAAAAAGGAAAAGAAGAAAATTGAAGTTTGTTGGAAGATTATTGGAAATATGTGTTGGTTTATGTAACCCTTCATAAATGTAGTACGCTATTTTGAATGGATAAAGCTGCCATTGTATCAATTTTGATATGCAAGTTGATTTATCACATATGCAAGTCATTGGGGTTTATTTAAAACGAAGTTGTGAGGAATTGGCAAAAAAACTGAAAAGAAGAAAATAAAAAATAAAAAAGCCATTGTACTTCTACACTAGGCTGTGAAACTATCACTATAGTAGACAAGCATTTGATACAATAAAATGTCCACATATCAATGATTTTTTGAACCAACAGTAGGCCTCTATCAATTTTGGAAAATTACAATGAAACACAATCAGTGAGACATAAGATGTCAAATTACCATTCACCAATTTAGGATTAAGGTTTTGATCTTGATTTATAAGCTTTGAGGCTTTATATCTATGTTTTGAGGTTCAATTTAGGGTTATGGTTTTATAGTTTGCCTTTGGGGTTATTTATTTGTTTATTTTCATGTCCAAAAATCAATATTTCTAGTCAAAAACTTACCCTGTAGCAGCTGAAACGTTTCAGAAAACCAGGAAACTACTGGAAACGTTTAAGGAAACGATTGGAAACTCTGAAAAAGTTTCAGGAAACGGCTGGAAGCGGGATGGAAACGTTTCTAATTTTTGTATACAACTTGGAAACGTTTCAGTAGTGTTTCCAAGCCGTATCCCCTCCGTTTAAGTTTCTGAAACGGGGAACGAAGTTTCCCCTCCCCTTCCTAGAAGTTTCCGGTAACTTAGATCTAAGCTTCACATTGATTGATGCATCATAAGCAATGGTTAAGCATTCTATGCCACTGTCCTTTAAACCTGAGCATGCACTTCTTAAATAATTTCATGTATCATCATACAACATAATCAAGGATATTTAAAGGATCATAAATTCTAATTTCCTTGTGCCAGCAATCCTTGATCACATCCATCAATGAATCATAAAACCCTTTTGCACAAACCAATGATCAACTATAAGGCATCATAATTAAGTGGGCTTTCTTACTTGTCATTTGCTAACATACCTCTTTCATGGGTCATTTATTAAATCCATTCTCTGATAACACTTGTCAATACTATTGATACATCATTTTGTTCAGTTGTCATTGATCTAATCAATCAAATATGTAAGTATCAGATCTCTTACCATCTTTTTGTCACTTTGATGGCTAATGAACTCCTTCAGCCAAGATCTGTAAAGTTCAAATCCAACAATTCAAATCCTTACTGTTACTTTGGCAACCCTTACCCAGGATCTACTTGGACATCGTGTCCCTAGTCCCAGACCAGAAAACCCTAGAGACACATAAGGGGCCCTAGCCACGTGCTAGGGGATTTTCCATGGAATCAACCTACTTGGTCCCAGACCAAAAACCCCAGGAGACTACTGGGGGCCCTAGGGTACCTTCTAGGGTCTTGCAATGCCCTAGTTAATTGACTAGGGTACCATCCTCCCTGAAAATGGGTCTCGCAGCTGTACTAACTTTAACAATCGTTTCATATATTTTATCATCATTGTATAAGGTGAAGATCCAAACTGGATGGTACGATCCTTTGGTCCTCAATACTGCTCCTAAGGGTTAGGTGTTAGTGACATCATCAAGGGGTGGGCAGTCCCTTGAGAAACAACCTAGCAATAACCGATTAGGAGAGAGGACATCCTCTTGGTCAACTTGACCAAGATTCACAAGGTTAACCAACCAAGGGTGCTCCTGCAAGAACTGCTTGGTTCCAGACCAAGAATCTACATGGTCCCAAACCAGGAAGTCTCTATCTCAACCTGCAGAATCTGCTTGGACTTTGTGTCCAAGAAACTGTCTGGTCCTAGACCATAATACCCTAGAGACATATAGGGGCCCTAACCACATGTTAGGGACTTTGACATGGCATCAACCTACTTGGTCCTAGACCAAGAACCCTAGTAGACTGTTGGGGACCCTTGGGTACCTTCTAGGGTCTTACTCTACCCTAGCTAACTGACTAGGGTACCATCCTCCTTGAGAATGGGTCTCGCAGCTGCAAACATCTTGGTAATTGACCAAGTGCCTCCATTCTTAAAGAATGGCTCTCAACCTCAGGCTGAGCTTCAGTCCCAGACTGAATTAAGTTGATCAACTCCTGGTAACTGACCAGGTGCCTCCATTCTCTCGTAGAATGGCTCTTGATGCTGCTCTGAAATTAACAACCTTGTTCTTTGGGGTTGGGGCTTTAATCACGCATGCTAGTTCAAGCTGTAACACTTTCTAGTTCAAGCTGTAACACTTTCCAAGCAGCGGAGATTAGTATCTCTCAATTATAAAAAGTTCAGCTTCACTTTTGTTGTCTCTTTTGGCAGGACACAAATGCTTTACCAATATATAGATTTAAAGGCACCATAAATTATTGCAATTCAGACAAATAAGATTCTCTTCAAATACAATCTATGAAAAAGTGCAGTCAATTTATCATTTATGCAATAGTTTATAATATAATCCACCATAGAATTTGTCAGAATAATTTAGACACAATGTCAATCAGTTTAATGGAGTTTTAAAATGGTCATAATGATTTAGAATTTGTTTCTACTTTTTGTAAACTCAACTACCAGAGAGCTTAATTTGAGTGGAAGATTATTCTTCTGATTTAATAAAGGCCTCATTTTGATTTTACGCAGCAATCTGCAATAGTCAAAAAAAGGGGGAAAAGAGAATAGACTTGTCTTGTTATCAAACTAGCTCATCACCTCAACATTATCGCCATATAGATTAAGTTGATGGTTCTCATTGTTAAACACTTGAGCAGGATAGCTATTTCTAGCATTGCATGCCATATCATCTGCCAACATGAGTATTATCCTCTCATCAGGTATCCCTAGCCTTTTTACAGTCCTGTAAATTCAGAAATCAAAAGCAAGTAACTTCATTAAACTGTGCAAATCATGTGAATAAATAAATGCCATCCTCTACCAAATCAAATGTTTATTCACTTCATCACCTACTAACAAAAGGAGAGAAGCCATTTTACCGATAAAGGGACAATGTGTTGGCCATGTGCCGGTAATTGAACCTGCAGAAAAATAACTATGTGAATATCCTGTTGAAAATAATCATGATTATTTAAGCAGTTTGAATGCGTATAGAATAATCTAGAAAAACAGGGGTAAACCTATGTGTATATAAACTTTAAAGATGCAAGAATGAAAAATCAAATCCAAGTACAAGGTAAGTCCTTGTCTCTCCACAAATCAAATAAATTATCACAGAAAAGGTAGAAAACGTTTTACAAAAGCACATAAACAACATAAAAATCTGTCAAGTGGGTCTAGCCAGAGTGGTTGCAAGGAAAATTGTTATCCTCCCTGCCCATGTGCAAATCCCACATTGTGGCATGATGCCCTTCGTAAGTCGTTTATTGAATATCATGATCATCGTGAGTTTGTTGACAAAACCTCAAGCTTCTGCAGAATCAAGTTTACTCGGGGTACCATCTTCGGAATCAAGGGGAGTGCCCAGCGAGTTTCCCCAGGAAATACATTTCAAGTAAAAATAAATAAAAGTTGCAGTAATTCATTTAGAGAAATATATTTAGAGTAAAAGCAACATAAAAGTCTATTATGATGAGGTTGCAGTAATTCATTTACAGCACCAGTCTCCAAATAGTCCTGGGGGTATATGGCATGGCTGAAGCAATTTCACAAATAGGGTCTTTGCCCCTGGCTCTGCGGGCATTGTTTTAAAGCTTCAGGGTATTGTTTCACGAAAGTATGGAATTTTGGAGTTTGAGTGTTGGATTTGAGTGTCACAAAGAAGAATATCACTAATGGGATATAATTAATTTATTAATTAACTAATTGATATATATAGTAATACTGGTTACATGGAGGACTTCTTCCATTGTTTAAGGCAGTTAATTTTCTGAGAATGGCTCTATTACAGAACAAACTCAGCATTTATAATCAATTCCACAATTACTGAATCATTTAAAAATTAAAATTGAGGTTGAGGGTTTGACCATAGATTTCTGATAAATGTTCATCCTGTTTCTTATGAATCTTTGGTGAGAGCCCCACATCCAAGCTAGTTGTTTACTTACTACCTTTATTTCCATGTACAGTATAGTTCCTCCTTCAGTAGTATGATCCTGTTATGCCACATACTGTATAAGCATAATATAACTTATTTTTGCTTTACTCTATTCCAGTTTACTGATGTGTTCCACACTGCTGTGGCCCATTTTTTCTGCTTATGGGTTTTCTATGTGATATTGGTGGTGTGATGACCATGATGTCTAATACTTGTTGTCCATAGAGCTTGTGATGTTATATTTTTACCTTGTCCTAACACTATGCCATGTCAAATGATGATGATGATGTATTACTTGATGGTGCACCATACTATATACTGTTGTTATATGATATGTTGTATTTGATTGTTTTGATGAGTATGGTTAGTAGTACCTTGCATAGGTTGACGAGGGTCAAGGGTTTTTGGTTTAATGACATACCATGCACCAAGATAACTACTATATTTTGGTATTTCTGAGGACTATTCCCCCTTCTTTGGTTCACCTTTTAGCCACTTTCCATTTCATCATCAACAATCCATCTTGTGTTTGCATCCCACTGACTTGAAGTTGATTGATTGACTCTTGTTCTCCCCCTTCATGGATCTGCCACCATGCTTGTTTTGATTTTTCATTAACTGTGTCTAAGGGTTGTTGCATTTTAGTTAATCCTCAGTACAAGAAGCTTTCAGGTATGCTCCCCGAGGCCAACCGTCAATAGTCAGGAAGAGCTACAATTGAGCAATACCTTCTTCCAAGATCCAAATTCCCTATGTCGTTATTGTTATGATCGTTAATGGTTGGAAGAATAAGTAATCCCTATCGGGGCTTTGGACACTCGTTGGCAGCAAGTGCTATGCCTATTTGCATTTACGTGCATACAATGACAACTTTGTCGAGGCTATAGACACTTCTTGGCAACGAAGCTAAGGTCGTGTCATCACTGGTTTCGAAAGGTGTAAAACCAAGGCCAGTATCTTCCAATACTTTAGTCTTGTGCTAAAAGAAAAGTACAAAGAAAAAGAAAGACTTGAATTAAGGGAAATATTTCACTATTGGGATCAAGGGAAAGGTACCTCATAACACACCCTTTTTGATAGACACATGCTTTGGTTATTTGTATTATTGGTGAAACCGCAAAGGAAGCCTTGATTCCCTTATCTTGAGCCAACCATCCAATCAAAGCCAATCCACTTTCCAAACCATTTGTGAGTTATCCATCTCCACCCCGAAGAAGAACTAGTCCTTTGGTTAATACTTTGACATTTATATAGTCTTGGTATGCTCTTAGACCATTAATCCAATGAACATGTTTGAAGATACTTATGGGGTATATCATCATGATTTCATGACTATGCCATATGATGACACAGTTAAACAATTAAATGCACTGTCTATTACGCATATTAATTATGCAGATGTACACTGCTACTGGTCCACCTGGGACACTCCTTAGCAGCAATACAACATCATGTCAAAGCTTTGGACATACAGACACATCATCATGCCTCCCTCGTATTGATGTTTCTCCAAGTTGCAGCAACTGGCAAACATTCATCCACAGGAAATGGCCCAAGTCATATGGCTAGTGGTGAATGGCCTAGGCAAGGACAAACAATCTCCCATTATCCTGAGACATATGGTGTGGTGAGATTGGCACCAACGTGCTATAACATTGCCTACTCCGTGATGGAGTGATCTATTCTATATTAGAGTGAGATGACTTGTTTTATTTGATAGGGGATTTCATCCCCTTGTGGAATATACAAGTCTAATCTAATGTTGAATTTGACATAGGTTCTAAGAAGCGTTTGAGACTTCTTAATGTGAGTCAAATCAACAACATTAGAACCCTATGTGTGAATAGATGTGCATGTGAAGACAAGAATAACATCATGGACAACTTTTCTAGTGAAGAAGAAATAACCAAGAAGAAAAGTCATATCATTGAAGAAGCCCCAGATATCATTGAAAAAGCCTCAAGAAAGATTGAAGACAGAAAGACAAGTCGGCCCTAGAAGAAAGAACAAGTCGGCCCCAGCAGAAAGACAAGTCGTTCCCACAAGTGAAATTGTAGTGAACTGAAAAATATAAATAAAGTGTTCATACATTTCATTTTCATCATCATCACATCATCTCTTCTCTACTACATTGGTGCGCACTTTCCGAAATGATTTAAGCAAAGACATAGGCACATATGGTCTTCAAAGAATATTTGGACTCATCACAAGAAGTTTCCCCTTTCAGTTCACATGGATGCATACATTTTTGGCATAATGTGTTAGAGATTAAGCTCTGGAGGCACTCCTCATGTTTTTGTCTTGTATGCGGAAGTGACCATGCACTAGCTAGGCTACTTTACTTTGTAATGTTGTTTTATAAAGTTTAAAGTGACTCTTATGTAATGGGACTTTTTTTTATAAAGTATTCCTTTATTTTAATTTTATAAAGTGACTTTATGAGATAAAGTGCACTTGTTTCATAAAGTAAAAGGTGACTTCATTAAAATTAAATGTAACCGCTTTTGGGGGGAGGGAGTTTCTCAACCCTTGATCTTGAAAAGGCAAGATTAAATCTTAGCCTTTGGATCCAGGGAATGGGGAAGGTGAAAAATCACTCTCAAGTTATAAGAGAGAGCCTAGGGTAGTGTGCAAGACAAGTTGAAGGAAAGCATTTCCAAGATTGAGCATTTTGGCTAGGTGATTTGCAGAGAGAGAGGGAGCAGCAATTTTTCTCAAGAGGGCACAAATCCCAAGGAGAAAAAAATTCTCAAGTGGGCACATATCCCAAGGAGGAGATGGCACATTTCCCAAGGATTTATTGTTATTGAAACCATACAGTCAGTACTGTACTTGTTGGGCATGTTTTCGAGGAGGGTCGTACAGTGTATGCTTTGTTGGACACGTTTTTCGAGGCACAGAAATCGAGGTGGTTGCTATTGTCGAGGCCATACAATCAGCTTGTCACAGAAATCGAGGTGGGCACGAAAATCGAGAATCTGGTACAATCATTTATTGCTATAATAAATGTTGTTGTAAATTATTTTTCTACCTGATAAATGCTGCAATAAAAATTCTCTTGGACTGGTTTTCCACAAGGTGGGGTTTTTCCAGGGTCACATTGACCAAATTTCGGTTGTTTTATGGGTTTATCAGTCTGTTGTTTTTTTATGTGATTTGCCACTGCTACAGACTTAGTTTCAGTATTTCAGCTTGTTGGGTTATTGATTTAAATGCATGAGAGGTGTTTTTATTAATGACAAGTTTTAAGTCTGAAATCTGGGTAAACTAAGTGTTTGACAAAAGTCTAAAAAAAATTGTCAATATTTATACATGGTATCAGAGCTAAGGCTCTGCGATTACAACTGATTATGGGTAGAGCAATAATGTTGAGTTGTTGGGCAAGGGTTCTGGCTGTTTTTTTAACAACCTGTATATTGGAAGACCTTATCTGGATGTGACTTGCAGGTGGTGGAGAAAGAGTGAAACTATTGTTCTTTTGGTGGTCTACTTTTTTTCTTTGATAGCAGAGATGGTTGCTTGTATTAAATATGAGGATCGATTGGATGGTATGTCCAACTACTTGCAGTGAAAAGTCAGGATGATTGTTATTCTCAAAGAAAACAAACTATGGATCATAGTTAGCATCGTTGTAACGCCTCCTTCTGATATTGATCATGTTGCTTTGGATATTCATGAGGTAAAAGTGTTAAACTAGCGACAAGAAGGAAAGTCTTCCTGCATGCATGTATTCTTGCATGCAGAAGACTTAAATTAGGAAGCCAATTGTATTTAATTATTTTTCCTAAGCTTACTTTGGAAAAAATTAAAGTGATCTAATTATTTATTGACTTTAAGTGAAAGTGAAATTAGGGTTTTTGCTTTACCTAAAGTTATAAAAGAAAGGTCAATTGATGGAGAGGACAGAAACACACTTGTATTTCGACAGAGACAGGATACAAACAGAGAGAGAAAGTCAGACAAAGGATTTAGCTGGGAAGACGAAGGAGCGAGCAAACAAGGTCACCGCGCTACTAGGAGGGACAAGGGCCATACGGATCAACAGGGAGCAGCTACAGAGGAAGGTCATACAAACCGTACAGATTCTGTATAGCAGACATACAGTCGTACAAACCCGCACGTGTGGGAGGTGGTACATCTGGTCGTACAGTCACGCAGAGGGGGTTGAAGTTTTAGCTGGGGTTTGTCTAATGATTTTGCTGTGGAACTGCTTCACCAGGTTTGGGTGATTAGTAGTGATTATAAAATTCCATATTTTCTCATAATAAAATCCATATCTGACAGCTGCACCTGTTTTCCCATCTTGGGTTTTTCCGGGGGTTTCCATACCAAAAATAATGGTGTCAATATTGTGATGTTGTGATTTATTTCTCAATACTTTATATTCCGCTGCATACTTGTAAAAGATATTCATGTGCGGTTATCAGTAGAAGTTTTGAATACATTGTTTAGCCTAGTTTGAATATTAAAGGAAAATTTACAAAAAGAGGCCAAAGCCCAAAGGTTGATTCTGGATGGTATAAGGGACCACCTTATTCCACATGTGGTTGAGAAGAAGACTGCTTATGATATGTGGACTACATTGAAAGGCTTGTATGAGGCTATCAATGAGAACCGGATAATGGATCTCAAGGAAAAATTGTAGAGAACCAAGATGGCCAAGGGTGAGGGTGTAGCATCTTTTCTTACCCGAGAGGTCCAGATAAAAGATGAGCTAGCTGCAGTTGGAGAAGTCATCTCTGATTCTGAGTTAACAAGTATAGTCTTGAAAGGCTTAACTAAAGAATGGGAAGTCTTTGTTAAGTGTGTGGTTGCTCGAAAAAAACCTTCCAGATTGGAGCAAATTATTGGGTGATTTCACTCAGGAGGAGATCCGGCAAGGATCTCAAGGCAGTGGACAAAAGGAGGGTGCTAATGAAGAGAATGTTGCTCTTTCTTCTAAGAGCAAGAAGAAGTCCAAGAAGGACTTGAGCAAAGTTCGATGTTTTGCTTGCAGCCAGTATGGACACTTTGCTTCTCAGTGTCCACAGAAGAAGGAGGAGGAAGATACAGTTGTTGCAGCTATAGCAGAAGAAGAGGACTTTGCGAGAAGATTTGAGAAAGAGTTCCCATTGTTCTCCTTTATTTTTAGTGTCGACAACAATGGAGTTGTTCAGAATGGTACTTGGTATGTTGACAGTGGAGCCTCACGTCATATGACCGAAATATGGCATATATTCCGTATCATTTTTTAGACTGAACCTGACCGGTTCGTTCACTCAGAAGGGGAACAAGCACGTTCAGTGCGTGAAGTTGGAAATGTCATATTCCAACTTAGTCATGGAGGATACATTGATCAGGATGGGGTCCTCTTTGTTCCAGGGATGAGGGTAAACTTGCTCTCGGTCTCAGCCTTGGAAAAAGCAGGGTATTCGACATTGTTTCGAAGGGGACATGTGTACATTTTTCCAGATAGAGATGATCTGGGACATGTTTATATATACTCGAAGAGAGCGAGACTGGTTGATCCACAGTTGATTGGTGATCGGTTCGGTGAGTTGTACAAGTTCAATGCACATCCCACGGTTGATGAACCGAACAAGAAGCAGGAGGCTCCTGAGGCTACAGTGGCACCAAGGGTACAGTCTCGAGTTCTGATGGAAGAGGGGGAGTCTCTTCTGAGTACTGGCAGGAGGCTCAGCCAGCATGAGCTAACCGATGCTCAAGAGTGGAGAATTGATTCTCCTAGGAGCTCAGGGTTCAGGGTTGCTACCAGAAGGTTATCTTCATATTCGAGTTCAGTGCAGGGAGTAGCGTTGGTTCCAGGTTCAGAGGGAGCTCCTACAGTGAACAGTGTGATGGATTTGATGACGGGACGTGTTGATAATGGCAGTGAGTACCTCCCTCGCTAAGAGAGAGTGTTAGAGATTTAGCTCTGGAGGCACTCTGCATGTTGTTGTCTTGTTTGCAGAAGTGACCATGCACTAGCTAGGCTACTTTACTTTGTAATGTTGTTTTATAAAGTTTAAAGTGACTCTTATGTAATGGGGCTATTTTTATATAGTATTCCCTTGTTTTAATTTTATAAAGTGACTTTATGAGATAAACTGACTTTATGAGGTAAAACTGCACTTGTTTCATAAAGTAAAAGGTGACTTTATTAAAATTAAATGTAACCGCTTTTGGGGGGAAAGTTTCTCAACCCTTGATCTTGAAAAGGCAAGATTAAATCTTGGCCTTTGGATTTAGGGAATGGGGAAGGTGAAAAGTTGCTCTCAAGTAATAATAGAGAGCCTACGCTAGTGTGCAAGACAAGTTGAAGGAAAGCATTTCCAAGATTGAGCATTTTGGCAGGGTGATTTGCACAGAGAGAGGGCGATGCAATTTTTCCCAAGAGGGCACGAATCCCAAGGAGGAGTTGGGCACATTTCCCAAGGCATTTACTGCTGTTGAAATCGTATAGTATCATGCAGTCTATATTGTACCTGTTGAGCACGTTTTTCAAGGAGGGTCATACAATGTACAGTTTGTTGGGCACGTTTTTTAAGGAGGGTCATACAGTGTACAGTTTGTTGGGCACGGTTTTTTAGGCACTGAAATCAAGGTGGTGTTGTTGTGGAGGTCGTACAGCCAGTTGTGCACAAAAATCGAAGTGGGCAAGAAAATCAAGGTGGGCACAAAAAACAAGAATTTGGTACAATCATTTCTTGTTGTAATAAATGTTGTTGTAAATTAATTTTCTGCATGATAAATGCTACAATAAAATTTATCTTGGACTCGTTTTCCCCAGGGTGGGGTTTTTTCAGGGTAACATTGACCAAATTTTTGTTGTTCTATGGGTTTATCAGACTGCTGTTTTTTTATGTGATTTTCTGCTGCTACAAACTTAGTTTCAGTATTTCAGCTTGTTGGGTTATTGATTTAAATGCATGAGAGGTGTTTTTATTAATGACAAGGTTTAAGTTTGAAATCTGAGTAAACTAAGTGTTTGACAAAAGTCTGAAATTTTTGTCAATATTTCTACATAACGGAATTTAATTACAACTTATCCCTAAGTTTTAATTTAAAAATGCCCAAGTATGGTTGGATTAATAATTAAGCCATGACTGGAAATTCTTAGTAGTGATTTGGCATGATGAATCACTTTTGGGGATTATATGAAGGCTTCCTAGCAGCCTACAGGTGATCAATGGACTTCTTGGGTGGCAAGGCACTCTCTTACACATGTGTCATCTATTTAGAGGAGACCTCATGAGATGGTTGACATTTGGCACATACTAGTTTTTATTCACATATGTGGTTAAGATATTCATCCTAGGAAGGCACTCTTCTTCCCACATAGCACATGGTTGACCCGTCTTGAAGGGCGCACTTGTCTTTGGAAGGCGAACTTATCTAGGGAGGGTGCACTTGCTAGTGGAGTTTGTTGTATTAGCTCATAAGTTGGCACAACACATGGCTTTTGCTCATGGTTTTGGAGATAGCACATGGTATTTGCACATGGTTTAGTACAACCCATGGTTTTGTTGAATTTTAGCATTAGCATGATACTTAAAAAATTTGCAGACTAACTTTAAACAAATGACAAGTGCAGTAAAGTAACATTCATCACATCAACACAATGGACACAAGAGTTTTTCACTAGGGAAACCTTTAAAGGACAAAAACCCCAAAAAGCATTTGCAACTCATCTCGTAAATGAGATGACTTAGGAAATTCTTCAAAAAACTCCTCAAACCCTAATCAAGGTTAACCGCAGTTGCACAAATCACAAAAAATGATCATTTCCAGAAAATTACATTAGGGCTTTCTGCCCTAGCTGCCCAAAAAACTCAGACCTCTTGCTTGAATTTAGGTTTGCATGCCCAGAGACAAAATCAACTGCCCCTGACTACCCGAATTCAATTTACTGTTGCCTATGTTCAATTCTCTACTGCCCGAGTTTAGCTTCTCTGCTTCTTAGGTTCTCAGCAATCTGCCCTGACCTACCCGAGATGATTCTGTGGCTACCAGGACTCTATTCTGTCAGCCTAGATCCTGTAGACACCTGCCCAAATGTTATGGATGTTTGCCCGGAGCCTGCTAGGGCAAGCTGTGAAGCTCTAGTGGTTGTAGGCTGAGGATAGCAGCCTGTGAGAGCTGCCCAAGCCTGTTAACAGGCTGCCCGAACTGGAGAAGAGCTGCCCAAGCCTATTAATAGGTTGCCTGAACCCTGTACCAAACTTCTCGGAGAAAGAGCAGAGCTGCCCGATCTTTGTTGGGCCTACTCGAGGGTGGATCTGATCTGCCCGAATCTTGAAACGATGGGCTATGCGGGTTTTCAGACTAGTCATGAAGTCTGCACCTGCCTGTGAAAAGATCCAAGCCTGCGCGGAAGTGAAATGAAGCTGCCTGTGAAGGAGTGTTCTAAGTACTATGAGGGTTTGGTGTTGCCCTAACTCATGACGAGGGGGAAGATGTTGTTGTTGTAAGAGTAACCCTAGCTTGCTTAGGGTTATGCAATAGAAGATGAAGAATACCCTAGCTCATCTTGAGATGGTTGTGAAGTAGAAGAGGGAAACCCTAACAGATTAGGGTTTTTGTTAGTTGCCAATCAAAAGTTGAAGATGCCTTGCTGCTATAGATGATGCCCTAGCAGTGTGGAATATAAGACTGCTGCAAATGATCTTGAAACCCTAGATTAGGGTTGATCAAGAGTGAATGCCCTAGCCACAAGCCTCCATGCTAGGGCATAACCACTAGAGCTTTCTTCTCCTCTAAGATAAGCGAAAATCCTCGTTTGAGAATAGCAGAGGATCATGAGCAAGTGTGTATATCATAATGAAATGACTTGATCTTCTTTTATAGCCTTGAGTCACCTGTAAGTGGACCAAAATTCAGAAAGAACAAAATAATATTATTTTATTCTTTTCTAATTTTCACTTGTACCTTTTTACCTTTCAGTAGTCTAAAAGGTCCTTTATGTATTTTTTACTTTTACCAAAAGTCCTTATGTATTTTTACCTGTGGTCCTTTTCCTGTGATCCAAAAGTCTATGTATTTTTTACTTTACCTATGGTCCTTTTTCCTGTGGTCCAAAAATCCTTATGTATTTTTTACTTTTGCTTTTAGCTTTTTTCCAAGTGCCCCTGTGGTCATTACCTGTGGTCTTTTAATTCCATTCAAAGTACATCATCATAAACCAAGAGAGTTACTAATGTTTTTATCTCACACTCTGTGTGACACCAAGATCCGGTACTAGGGTAACTTAACCAAGGGTAGCTAAGCCTTAGAGAGGTACACAAAGCCCATAGATCAAGGGGCAGAGTGTCACACATGCCTAGACCAAGTCTAGGGCTAATATTACCTTCCCAGTAACAGACCAGGTGCCTCCATTCTCCAAGAGAATGGCTACTCAGAACTAAGCTGAGTCTACCAGTACTAGACTGGTCCACATTGTGGTCTCGGACCAAATGTCTACCATTCAACAGAATGGTCACTCAACACTGGGTTGAGTCTACCCAGGACAAGGCTGGGTCCATATCGTGGTCAAGGACCAGATATCTACCATTCAACAAAATGGTCACTCAACTCTAGGTTGAGTCCCCCTAGTACTAGACTGCGTCCACATCATGGTCCTGGACTAGATGTCTACCATTCGACAGAATGGTCACTCGACACTGGGTTGAGTCTACCCAGGGCAGAGCTGGGTCCATATCATGGTCAAGGACCAAATATCTACCATTCAACAGAATGGTCACTCAACACTGGGTTGAGCCTACACCATGGTCTCAGAAGAGAATGGCTCTCGATGTTGCTCAAAAAAATCAACAAGTTTTATACTCATGGTTTTGGATTTGCACATGGTTTTGTACCACCCATGGTATTTGTACTCGTGGTAATGAGACTCTCCTTATTCTATAAAAGGTTGAGATCTCCTCATTTGTAAGGGTTGAGTGTTGAGCATTTGAAATACTCATTATTTTTTAGATCAAACTTGTGTCTTTTGTGCTTAAATGTCATGTGTGGTAGATCATTGGATTTCCAAGTTTGCTTTCCATGGTAATGATATTTTCCTTCAACAAAACTTGAGGTAAGATCTTTCATATTTTGTTTAGTTAAGTTAAATAAAAACCCTAGATTGCTAATAACCTCTTGGGTTGATGAATAGCTAGATTGAATGCTAAGATTGCTAACAACCTCTTTGCATCTATTTGGTTATTGATCTTACTTTGGCTGTTTATCTAACCTTGTTGTTGAAACTACTTTGGTTTTGAGCCTTGACTTGCCGGACGCCTCCTTTGTCTTTGTAGGATTGCAGCAAGAAGTGGAACAAAATGATTGATCCAAGCTCAAGTGGGGAAGAATGGATTGTTAAGGGTCTCCCATCTGTTGAAGGATTGTGGATTTGCTACTAGGAAGGGTGCTATAGACTCCCTTGACCCTCCATTTTTAGATATAAGGCTCTTGGTCTCTCTTCTTTTCTTTTACTATATCATTTCTCACTCATCCGTCTTCTTTCATTCCATTTCTATTTTTCCTTATTCCTATACTTTGTAACCAAAGGACAAGATAAGCCTTGAGAGAGCTTCTTGGGAAAGCGAAAAGATCCCTTCAATGTACTTAACTACAAGAATCCCCAACGACTAGCGCAGTTGTATGGGCCCCAGTGTCAAGGCCAGAGGTCAGGGATTCAATTCCTGCTAGTTGGGGTCAAGTTCGCCCGTCGGTTAGCTGATTCCTCGGGGTATAGGTGCCAACAAGGTGAGGCCCCTTCGGTTGGGCCCCCTAGTATTTCTTCCGCTGTATAAAATAAATAAATAAATAAAACTACACGATCTAATTAAAGAAAAGCTACAGCAAACTCACAAAACACCGAAGAAGATAAAATCAACCTTAAAATATGTAAAACATACTTGTTCATGGTTGGTTCTCTTATGGTTTATTTTGCTATGTTGTTAACTTACTATGTGCATCCTAGTTTTAAATTTAGATTACTGCCCTGTATATAACAGCAGCAAATCTAATATGGTGTGTAGGCCTATTAAGTGTTGATATGTTCATAAATCATTACTAGCATTGTGTACTTTTAATTTGATCATTTGTGAAGTATTTTTGGGCACTTAATTTTCACTATTTATCGAGTATTCCACTTAGAGGTACCTGTTCACTATTGATGGTGACTAATCTAATTCACTCAACACTTAATAACTTCTCATAAATTTTGTTGATGCACAGATTTGTTTGGCATTGACAATAGGGGTTCTCCCCAGTGAAAAGTCCCAATTAGACCTTAAACCATTTGGTGTAGGAAACCCGTCCAGAATTTGGCTCAACAACAGTTAATGATTGGGTTTTACCAGTTGCAGCCCGGTGCACTGTTTATATTTCTTAGGGGCAATGAGATACAAAATATGCCCTATTTTACATGCAAGATGTTGGAAATCAAAATCTATGCTATCTTATCCTATCCTAGCTAGGAGCTATGCTAATTAATGAGCACTAAAAAAGAAAATTCATTCCACAAATTTCAAGTTCAAGAGGCTGTACCAGAAAATTAAATGAAATAAATAACATGAGTGAAGCATAGATTCAAAATATTTCTCCTCTATTACACCCAGGTTTTACAACTCATGGGAAAGCAAATTCTGTATATAAATGAAGATGTAAAGCACTAAAGTGATACTGCATAGAACAATCATAACAACATTCTACAGTCTCACTTCACATTCGCTAATGACAAACAGCATGAAACAGTTCATTGCAATTCATCAACACAAGCACAGTATTCCCATTCAAAACTGACCAACCAGTGGCTTCTCTTCATTAACAAAGCAAGAAATACTTCTAGCCAAAAAAATTACAAGCAAAAGCCCCTTCTCAGCCTTAAGTTCTTTCTTTTATTGATTTTACAAAACCAACTGCTTTCGGACAAACTTTCCCTTGGCAGTTACAACTCTTTACATTTCCTAGAGTCTATTTGATTCTCACAAAAGATAACTTTTATGTACAAAATATAAAATTAAAATATCGTAATCACTTCAAGTGAGTGGGACCACTTTTGACCCCATATATGCATTCCAAAGTACAAAGTTATTGAAGATAACACTCATTCGTTATGGTTTCAAGGTCTCAAGGGCAGCTTCATGCTTGGTTGCTTCACCAACAATAGTGAGCACGCCTTTCTTGAAAGACAAGCTGCACAATGTAATTTAATAAATGTCCAAAGTGGGTATCAATACATGCTACTTTAAACCTCTTGTAGTTACTCCTGTGATAGCTCCATTTGCTGAGTGTCTACTACTCTTCACTGCATCCAACTCCATGGTTTGTTGTCCTTCGCGCCTCATGTTGTCCTTCACCCCAAACGAAGGCCATTGGTATCTTTCCATTTCTTTGCTTGCTCCTTGGTGAAAGCGTCGAAATTTTTCCAACGAGGCAGTGACATCCATTGGTAAAGAGTTGTTGGTTGTCCTGCAATTAGCAATGACTGTACAATCTCGCTGAATCTCACATTGAGTCCTCCTGGGAAGATTTGAAGGTGCCTCTCCTTCCTGTTGTTGCAATATAGCAAACTAGTCGATACTGATTTTGATACTCTCAACGACGAGGTCTTGGTACCTAGATTCTTTGGAACTACCTTTAATTGTTTCAACAGGCTCTGAAGATCTTGCATTTGTTCTTTTGCCTGATCTTTCACTTCAAACAGATCTCTTTGTAATGGATTGAATATGTCCTTAACTCTTCTACACTTTTCTTCTCGCTTTGTGAGCTTTCTACTTCCTTTCTTAATGCTTCATTTTCTTGGTGCAGAGCCTCATATTCATGCCGTAGTGAAACTACCCCTCTGCGTGCTTCCAACGCTTCATCCTTGAGTGAGATGATCTTCTCATTTGCCTATGCCAATTACTTACTCAGCTTTTGCACGTTGAATTCCGGGGCCAATGCACTTGCAACATTAGCGAAGGCCATCACAATGGGCTCATGGTCGATGGAAGTGAATACTGAGAGTTTCAAAAGTGACCTCCATCTCCAACTGTGTGGACAATTTGAGATTTTTATGCGTTCTTTTTACAATGTGCTTGCTTTGTTGATCAAAGACAAAAGAAATTAGCAAAGCAATAGCTTCCTCCTTTGATGGCGTGTATAGCCCGAGCTCTTGTAGAGAAAAGTGTCCCCCAGTGATAGTGGTTGTGACTACTCAATCCAAGTGTTAGATTTTTTTAAAATTGATGCCCAATAAGAAGAATATCACTGAAAGAATGACAAGCACAACAAAACAAAGAAGACACAGATTTATCCTGGGAAACCCTCGTGGGGAAGAAAACCCAGAAAACTTCCTTGATATAGAATCCAACCAAGTATAGTGTATGACCCCAAGAATAAGATAGACTGCTTCTTCTCCTCCAAATGGACTCCTCTTTCTCTCTCTAGTGAACTTGCTTGAGTAGTGAGTGTGTCCAAATGAGGAGGGCGCCTCAACTATTTATATACATCAGCTAGGAAGGCTAATAACCCAACATGGCCGACTTCATCTCCCCAACAGTGTCAACTTTCCATAAGAGATACAAAAATACATTTTAATAATTCTTTTATGGGTACTATTGACCCATCTTACAACAAAGGCTTTACCTCAAGACTCTACATGACCAATTACATCAATAGCATCCCTAATCCAAGGAACATCTCCGAAAGGGAGGGACAATAATAATAATATAAAGTACAATAGAATATCTTCCGCAATTACATTATTTCAACACTCCCTCTTAACAAGGAAGGTATTCTACATCAACAACAGCAGCTACAGTTGAACAACTGACTGGTGGATCTATATGTCATAGGGAGTTTTGTAACAACAACATCATGAGTATCATCATCATCACCGTGGAACATCCTCATCACGAATCATCATCATCACGGAACATCATCGTCACGGATCATCATCATCATGAAACACCATCATCGTGGAGCATCATCATCACAGAACATCATCATCACAGATCATCATCATCATCAAGGAGTACGAAACATCATCATCATAAGCATGAGTCGTCATCATCATCATAAAGCATCATTAGTAGGCATCATCATCAGTATCAGCATGAGGATCATCATCAGTGTCAGCATGCAGATCATCATCAATATGTGAATACTGGAGCAGCATCATCAGTAACATCATCAGTATGTAAATATTGGAACAACAACAACATCATTAGCATGTTAGTGCTTAAACAACATCATCAACAAATAAATGCTAGATCATCATCTGCATCATCAGCATCGAGATGTTGGAACAACATCATCATCAACAGCATAGAATGCTGAGACAACATCATCATCAACAGCATAGAAATGTTGGAGCAACATCATCATCAACAGCAACAAAGAGTGTTGGGACAACATTATCATCAACATCAACACAGAGTGTTGAAACCACATTAGCAGAGTGTTGGAACCACATCATCATTAGCACATAGTGCTGCGACCACATCATCATGCCCTTAGGACATCTAAAGCAGCATCACGATGGGTACTCTGATAGATCCACCGGGCATTGTCTGGCTTACTAACTCTTTTGGGCTAAACAAGCCTAGCCAAACAAATGGATCTACCTAGGGACCAAACAAGCCTTGTCTAGCTTACTAACCCTTTCGAGCCAAACAAACCTAGCCAGACATACTAAACCCCCTAGGATCAAATAGGCCTCGTCTGGCTTACTAACCCTTTCGGGCCAAACAATCCTAGACAGACATACCAAACCTAGACTGAGCTACCACACCACTGCAACAGGAAACCTACAACATCATCATCATCACTCCCTCGAAACTACACCAAGCTTGTCTCGAAAGACAAAGGCTTAGTCAATACATCGACCATTTGTTCCTCTGTAGGAACATATCGGAGTTGTACAGCTCCCTTCTGCACCATGTCTCAAATATAATGGAACTTTATCTCTATGTGTTATGATTTGTCGTAAAACATTGGATTATATGTCAGCATGATGCAACTTTGATTATCACAGTATATATTGGTCACATCCATCTCTGTATCGAACAATCCTATCAACAATTTGTGCAGCCAAATTGCTTCGCTATAGGCTGAACATGAGGCAATGAATTCAACATCTGTTGTACTGAGAGCAACACAAGTCTGCTTTCTGCTAAACCATGAGATCACACCTAATCCCAAACTAAAACAACATCCTCAAGTACTCTTTCTGTCCTCGATGCTCCCAGCCCAATCTAAGTCTGTATAACCATGTAGTCTAATCTCACCATCTACTACATATATGAGGCCACAAGCCAATGTGCCTTTAAGGTACCTCATCACATGTTTTGTTGCAACCAGGTGGACATGTCAAGGCTCCACCATATACTGACTCAGTGTTGTTATCACATATATAGTAGCCAAGCTACCATATTCTATTTTTCAAACACAGTCTTTTTTTCAGCCAAATCTCTTACATATGAGATGCTGAGATGAGCAGTTTTGCCGGATCATTATTGTATTTGTGGACTATTGTACTCTCCCATGTCAGGACTGAGTCTCAGGACACTCAGATTTGAGGACCGATGTAGCCATCTAGTCATTTCAGAGCAGTTATTGATGCCTAGTTTTATATCAGTGCTTTCTCATTGGACAGATGGTGTTTCAGATGGATTATATTGCATGATTATGATTCAGCTTTTTATATTGTGTTGTGGTTATCATTGCTCTTATACTCATCTTTGTGACATGTATTAACATGTGATGTCATGATCTGGCGGTCATAATTATATGGACTTGGGTGTATTTGTATTTATGTATTAGTGTCCCTACTCTGACTTTGAAGTTCCTGATCTATACTCATTGGTTTTACCCTCCTTAGGGTGAATAGAGGTAGTCATTCCCACCATTGTTTTGGCTTGCTAGTGTTGGATTCATCATTCACTATCTCCACCCATCCATTACCTTCTAGTTTAGTTTTCAACCCGACTGACTTCTTGACTTATGGCATGGAGGACCTTTTCCCCCACTAGAACCTTTGTTGGACAAGCCTCCCTGTTTATATTGTGTCTCGGCTCTGAGTTGGTGACAGAACTCGCCTTTGGTAAGTTGGATGGTATGCCTAAATCATTCTGGTCGATTGTCCCAATGTTTGGCATTGTGAAGAACTCCCCCCTGGTCACTTGAGATGTTGTTGGCTAAAACTGAAAGCTCATGTACTACTTATTGGAAAATGTTATGTATGCGCCCATGGAAAATGAAAATGCTAAAACTGTGTTTCTTAACATATGTAAAGAGGGCAAGAGCAATGAAATGCTAAAATACCCCTTGAAGGGCATAAGAAAAGGTCCAAAAAAGCAATGGTTAAAAATATGTTAGATCCAAATATTGCTGACCTTATAAAATAAATATGTCCCGGATGAAAGCTGCGATTAGCTGTAGCCTGTGCTTTTAAGCACTGGTAAAGTCCTAAAGGGTCATATAAGCCAAAAAGGCCATGGAAATAAAATTGATGGTCCTAATGAAACTGGATCAAGCTTGATGTAGTCATGATGCCTAAGTTGAATAAGCACTCTCTAAACAACTCAACCATTTGTAAGGCACTGCCATTCCCTGTGTTGTTGTTTGTCCGGCATTGGTTATAGTGAGTATTCCCTTTCCATATCCAAAGTGTCATGATGTTAAGTAGGAAGTCATCCTTTGCCTTAGCCTTCTCAATTTCATTCTTCACCCTTCACTAGCAAATTGACTACAACTATGAAGTGAGTATAGTCCTGAAAGTCCAAGTCTAAGTAATAATAAATAAAGCCTTATATATGTATTGGTTGATGTACCGCCAGTGAAATGACTGCTACTTGTTGGGATTGTTGCTTGAATGAGTTGTAGAGCATGTCTTAGCCTTATAACACTTGCAGCAGATGGATGATAGTCTGAGTTATTATTGGTGTCTGATCATTTACATATGGTTATATTGTTTATTGGATATGGTTGATGATCAGGTAGAGACCTATGAGGGGTATGAGTATATACCCTAGATGGATTGAGACTCTCTAAGTCTAATGAGACAGTTTATTTCCATTTTCGGGCACTTGCAGATATGATCAAGCTTATTCTACCTTTCTGATGCAGTTTTTCTTCACAGGTTGATATGTATGAGACGGGGATGTTTCAGTTGGATCTCCTAGGGCGTTGTATGGGCATAGGGGGTGCAGCCTTTGTACCATAGTACCCCCATCCCAGAGAGCCTGGTGGGCTCAGTTTGACAACGCAGGTACCCTAGGAGGTTGTTTAGCAGGTTCACATTTCTCGAGTCAAATTAAAAAATGATTAAATGGCTATTGAAGAAATCGATTTGGGCTAATGAGGCAAGGAAATTACATGGGATGAGTCATAATGATGAGAGTGATGTCCTCCACACCTTCTCCAGCAGTTGCAACCCCTGATTGGGCCCACACCTATTGTTGGGCATTTTTATATTATTTTCTGGAGCTTTTGGGAGGCTCACGATTTCCTCAAGGAGGCACAAAGTCAAAGAATTAAAATGTTTTATTATTTTATTGTGCCATGGGGACACCCAGAGGGAGTTAGTCAACACTCCATGGACCCACCATGTGCTTCATTTATTTCTTGTTGAGTGGAGTACCCTCTTTATGGGTGATTTAGTCCACTTTGGTACTTTATGGTTATATTGATCCATGTATTGTATGTTGAGCTCATCTAAACCATTGATTAGAATATTTTATCTTTTAATCTTAGCCACTCGTTTTGAAAGTGGTTAGGATTTGGTTATGATTTTGGTTCTCTCATTTCTATTTAAAGGAGAGAGCTTCTCATTTGTAGGTCTTTGGCTCTTGGATCTGAATAATAGAAAGATTTTTCTGTGGATATTTTCTGGATCTGCTTTGCATCTGAAGTTCTCAAATGGTGATTGGATAGTCTTCTGCTTCCTAGCATTGTGGAAATTCATGTGAAATCTATATTTTTCTGCTATCATTGTCTTGTCTACAGGAGGGCGTTTTTGCAGGGAAACCTCAACTCGTTCGGTTATCTTCGTCTTGGATCAGGGGGTTTTCATTAGTTTCATTGTGATCTATGATTACTTCGTTTTACTTTCTTGTAGCATTTGGTTTCCTTATCTTGTCTTAGCAAATCTGATATTGTTGATGTTTGCTCATGCAGGGTAGGGGGCGCATTGGTGGCTTGGGGCCTACATCTATCATAGAAATCACTTGGATCTTCCAGAATTGATCGGGATAGCAAGGATCATCACTGTTAAGACTTCTACAAGCATTTCCAGGTACGATCCAACAAGTAATTCTCTTCTCTTTTACAAATCTGAATCCATTGTACATGTTTTCCTTCCATCTTTCTGAAAATCCTTAAAATACTAAAAAACCCTTAAAAACCACTAAATTCGGGAACCGTCCGATCTTTGGCCAAACCACTGTTGGGTTTCATAAATCGGGCCTCCATTTCACTGAATCTACTGCAACGCTGGTCAAATTCCTACTAGTTTGACCTAGATCTGATTTTTAGCCTGAAAAGTGCATAGTGCCCCTAGTGAAAATTTGACCTGCTAGGGTTTTGACTTTTTCTGATTTCTGACTTCATAGACTGATAGATCGGGTCCCACACAGTCCAAATCACCCTCAATGCTGTCTAGATTCATGGCAGTTTGACCTAGATCTGAGTTTTAGACTAAAAACAGCCCTAGCGCCTTCACTGAAAACTGGACTTTTCCGGAGTTTACTTTTTTCTGAAATCTAACATGCTAGGTTGATAGATCAGGGCTTGAGCACTCCAGAACACCCCCCAACGCTGAGCTAGTTCCTGCCAGGTTGCCCTAGATCCGAAAAAATGACTTTCAGCCCCCTAGCCCCCCTCATCAGATTTTGACTTTTTCAAGATCTGATTTTTCCTGCAATTTTCTGATTTGGGTTTGTAGATCGGGCCATCCCGATCTCATTTCCCCCCCAACGCTGAGCTGATAGTCTCCTGGTGGCTCTAGATCTGCCTCTCCAAACCCTAGCGCTAGCCCTCCTTCTACTAATTTTCCTGTAACCTGAATCTTTCGGGCCAAGTCCTTTTCTAAGTCCATAGATCCGAGTATATCCCAGGTGGGTTCACTGAAACGTTGTGCTGACACTGACTCCATTGCCCAATGCACAAAAGGCACTGATCTCCTATCTCTAGCGCTAGCCCTAAATTGACCTTACTCCCATTCTCTTTGCCAACATTCCTTGATACTTTCATATCTTTCACTGAGTCTATCTCCTTGGTACTAGACAGTCCCAACTCTATCCTTGATCACCCTGTCACAGTTACATTTCCCAAGACAGTGGTCATCTCCATCAGTTGCTAATACCTAAACCCTAGAGCTATGGTTTCCATTTACCTTACACCTTACGTACCTCAAAGCCACATTTGATTTGTTCTGGTGTCTAGGTCTGATCTCTCCTGTCGGGAGTAGATCCGGGTCTCTCCCGTTGTTGTCTTGGACTTAGATAACATAAAGTAAAGGCTGCCTTGATTGGCGTGACAACCATCCATTTGGGAGTCTAGGCAGTCTTGGTTCCACCCCCTTAGTTGCTTGCCCCTCTACCATCCATACTGGATCCACCTCACACAGGCAACTACAAGGTTGGTGATAACAAGTGTGTTTACAACAAAACATATATTTGGTCTTGTATTTGTCAGATACATTAGTGGGCCAATAATTTGTCGATATAATGTAACATCCATTGTATCTGAGGAATCATCATTTAGCAACTTCAAGTTAGTCACCATCGGAGTGTTCATAGCTTTGCAATCTAGCATCCCAAATTTCTTTAGCATTTCAACAACATAATTTTCTTGATTTAGGAAGATCTCATCTGGGAACTACCACACTTCATACCAATATCTTTCATTTCTAATTCAACAGCAAGCTTCTTCTTACATTCATTAATAAGTTTTTCTTCACCTATGAGGAATAGATCATCAACATATAACAACAAAATCATAAGACCTTCATCGACAACCTTATAGTAAAGGTTGGAATCTGCTTTACTCTTGGTAAAGCCTAAGTTCATCAGAAATCCATCAATTCTTCCATACCAAGCTCTAGGTGCTTGCTTAAATCCATATGGTGCTTTCCTCAATCTGCATACATGTGAATTTTTGTCATGGGTTTCAAAACCTGGAGGTTGCTCAATGTATTCTTCTTCTATTAGTCCATTTAAGAATGTCGTCTTTACATCCATTTGGTGTAGCTTCCATTTCATCTTGGCTGCCAAGGAAATGACAGTTCTAATTGAGGTATATCTTGCTACTAGTGCCAAGGTCTCTTCATAATCAATTCCTTCTTTCTGTGAGAATCCTCGAGCTACGAATCTTGCCTTGTACTTTTCAATACTTTCATCTGGTGAATGTTTTGTCTTGAATATTCACTTCAAAGAAACAAACGACTTCTCCCTTGGTCTTGGTACTACATCCCAAACATCATTCTTTATGGTAAACTGGTATTCTTTGATCATAGCATCCATCCTCTCCTTCTTCTTTGTAGCTTCTTCAAAACAGGTGGGTTCTACATCAAAAAGAGTACACATCAAGCCCACATAGTTGGAATAGGTCCTTGATCTTTTGCTTCTTTCTGGAGCTCCATATTTTTCTGCAACTTGGATGACATCTCAAGCCCAAGCTAGTTTTCTCCTTTGTGAAATCATTTCTGGTGTCCCCATAGGCCTTGGAGGAAAAATATTACTCATTATGGATGACCAAGAAGGGAAATGAAGTGTATTTTCTCCAATTATGTGACCATGCTCAGACTCTTGACTAAAATTTTCAAAAATGACAACTTGATTAGAACACAAACCCATACAAGAAGAATCGAAAAGTTGGGCCGAGAGGGTGGATTGAAAAGTTTCTCCCAGATTTGGAATAATTGATCTCGGAATTTGATGAGAGGACAAAGCTTTTAAATTAATTCCAGGAGTGATTTCAAGATTTGAAACAAGGTCAGTATCCACACATTGAACCCACATATTCTGATTAAGGATTGGATGAAAAATTCTATCGATATTATCAGGCCAAGGATCCTTACTGCAATGTTCTTGATCAAGCTCACTTCCAACCATATCATAATTATCACGTGATTGATCTTCTTCCAAGATATGATCAAAGTTTGAATCAAGATAATCATCACCTAGGAAATGAGAATCTTCGATGGATTCATAGACGAGAGATTCAACTTTGGATGGTTCCTGATAGTGATCATTTTGTTCTCCTTCTTTATTTGTGCCTTCCTGCATTAAGGATGACAAGATTTTAATAAGTTCCCCTTCTATATCAATATCAAGGTCATAATCCTGAAGGGTTGAGATTTGATCATCGTCACTCTCTTGCATCGAAGGGTCATTCAAAGGTATGTCCATTGTTGGATCGGGAGACGAGGAACCAATTTGATGAGGAAAATCGTCAGTTATCTCATTATGGTTATCCTGATCATCTTCATCAGACCGATCTTCAACAACACAATCATTATTTGGATGTATGGATTTATCAATACTTTTACCCCATTCTTTTCTTAATAAATCAGTAAACATGTCGTATCTGGTGATGGATCCTGGTGCTAACATGTATAACCAATAATCGGCATTACCTCCTAACAATTCACAAAGGGCTCGCATATAGACATCTTCATGTTTTGCGCCCATGGATTCCATATAACACCAACAAGCATCCAAGTGGCTTTCAATTGATTCGTCTAAATTTGCAAAGAAACGAGGCAACCCCTCAATGTATCTTTTTGGCATAGGATGAGGTGCCTCATAGATTTCAAAGAAGTCCAGACGAGCTAGAAGTTGCCTTTTAAGCTTGGTTGGATTTTCCTTGATCTCATTGAAAAATTGGACGAATAAATTCGAGTTCATTATGATTTACGAGATGTTCTAAGAACTTAAGATTAATACGTTGGGCACGATCCTCAGTGGAGTCATGGGGTGGAGTCGCCAGGTGAATCACACAAGTAATTCACCAAAAAGAGATATGTCGTAGGGAAAGGTGAGGTATGTCGAACCAAGGTAGGCCTCTACCTCCCCGGCAACGACGCCAAAATGTTATCATCAACCTTGTAGTTGCCTATGTGAGGTGGATCCAGGATGGATGGTAGAGAGACAAGCAACTAAGGAGGTGGAACCAAGACTGCCTAAACTCCCAAATGAATGGTTGTCACGCCAATCAACGCAGTCTTCGCTTTATGTTATCTAAGTCCAAGACAACAAAGGGGGAGACCCAGATCTACTCCCGAAATGAGAGATCAAACCTAGACACCAAATCAGATCAAGTAGGCTTGAGGTACGTAAGGTGTAAGGTAATTGAAGACCCTAAATCTATGGGAGATGTTACCAGGTGTGCCAAGGCTTTGGATTAGGGTTTTGAAAGTGTTAAGTTCGATCCAAAGTGGAACCAAGGTAACTTATGGGGTTGATACAAGATCTAGGGTTGAGGTACTAGCAATTGATGAAGATAACCTCTGCCTTGGGAAACGTAACTAATGCATGGTGAGTAAGGACAAAGCTGGGACTATATAGTACCCAAGGGATAGACTCAATGAAAGATGTGACAATGTCAAAGTGCCTGAGTCATTAAGAAAAGTCAACTTTCAGGGAAAAGAGGTCAAAAGAGGGCTAGCGCTAGGCTTGGAGATCAATGCTTGTTGGGCCTTGGGAAATGGAGTCGGTATCTGCACAGCATTAGAGTGAAACCACTTGGGATATGCCCTGATCTACGAACCCAGAAAAGTGTTTGGCCCAGAAAATTCAGTTTGCAGGGGAAACCAACAGAAGGAGAGCTAGCACTAGGGTTTGGAGGGGCAGATCCTCAAATCTAGAACAATCTGGGAGGCATCAGCTCAGCATTGGAGGAGAAATGTGATGTGGATGACCTGATCTACAAACCCAAGTTGGAAAAATGCAGAAAAAATCAGATCCGGAAAAGTCAGAAAATGACTAGGAGTGAGTGCTGAAAGTCAATTTCTTAGATCTAGGGCCACCTGGCAGCAACTAGCTCAGCGTTTGAGGTGTTTTGGAATGAGGAGGACACGATCTATAAACCCAAGTGATTATTTTTCGGAAAAAGTTAGATCTGGAAAAGTCAAAATTTCAATGGGTTTAAACAGTCAGTTTTTAGATCTAGGGAAAACCAACCACTTTTTGGACAACGTTGAGGATGAATTGGTGAGAGGGATTCCCGATCTACAAAACCCAACAGTGGTTTGTCCAAAGATCGAACGGTTCCTCGATTAAGTATTTTTGGATTTTTTAAATATTTTGGAATTTTTAGTAAATTGAAGAAAAGCAAGTACAATGGATTGAGATCATGGAAGAAAAGAACCAACCTGTAGATGTTACCTGGAAAACCTTGTAGATGCCTTGATGACGATGATTCCTGCCATCCCGATCAATTTGAGAAGCTTGAAGCGAGTTCTATGTCTAGTGTTTGCCCAAGGAAGTCAATGCGCCCTCTCTCCTGCACAACAAACGTCGACCATATCAGAGTCGCTGTGACATGAGAAAGAAGCTATATGCTGCAGAAAAATAGCAAGAAGAAATCATAGGTCACCACAACACTAATGAAAACTCCCTGATAAAAAACGAAGACAATCCAAGCGAGTTGAGGTCCCCCTACAAAAACGCCCAAGTTGAAGTCGTCCTCCTGTAGACAAGACAATGATCCCCAAAAAAAATAGGTCTCATAACAATTTCCCGAATGCTAGGAAGCAAAAGACTTTCCAATCACCATCTAAGAACATCAGAAGTAAAGGAGATCCAAGAAAATATCCACCAGAGAAGTTTTCTATTATCCAGATCCAAGAGCCAAAGACCCCTTATAAATGAGAAGCTCTCTCCTTTAAATAGGAACGAGAGTACCAAAATCCTAACCACTTTCAAAATGAGTGGCTAAGATTAAAAGATATAAATGTTCTAATCAATGGTTGAGATGAGCTCAACATACAATACATGGATCAATATAACTATAAAGTACCAAAGTGGACAAAATCACCCATAAAGAGGGTACCCCACTCAACAAAAAATAAATGAAGCACATGGTGGGTCCATGGAGTGTTAACTAACTCCCTCTGGGTGCCCCATGGCACAATAAAACCATATAATATTTTAATCTTTTGACTTTGTGCTTCCTTGAGGAAATAGTGAGCATCCCAAAAGCTCCAGAAAATAATATAAAAATGCCCAAAAAATAGGTGTGGGCCCAATCAGGTGTTGCAACTGCTGGAGAAGGTGCAGAGGACATCACACTCATCATCATGACTCATCCCATGTCATTTCCTTGCCTCAGTAGCCCAAATCGATTTCTTCAATAGCCATTTAATCATTTTTTAATCTGCCTCGGGAAACGTGAACCTGCCAAAACAGCCTCCTAGGGTGCCTGCATTGTCAAACTGAGCCCACCAAACTCTCTAGGATGGGGGTACTATGGTACAATCAAGTGGCTGCACCCCCTATGCCCCATACAACGCCCTAGGAGATCCAATAAAAACATCTCCCTGCTCAGACACATCATCCAGTGAAGCAAAACTGCATCGGAAGAGTAAACTGAGCCTGATCATCTCTGGAAGTGCCTGAAACTGAAAATAAGTTATCTCACTAGACTCAGAGAGTCCAAATCCATCTAGGGTGCATACTCATACCCTTTCCAGGTCTCTGCCTGATCATCAACAATATCCAGTAGACAATATAATCACCTGTAAATGACCAGATACCAGTAATATAACTCAGACTATCATCCATCTACTGCAAGTGTTACAAGGCTAAGACATGCTCTACAAATCATTTCAGTTACAATCATAACAAGTAGCAGTCACCTCACTGGCGGTACATCAACCAAATACATATATAGGGTTTTATTTATTAGTACTCAGACCAAACTTTCAGGACTATACTCACTTCATAGTTGTAGTCAATTTGCTAATGAAGGGTGAAGGTTGAAATTGACAAGGCTAGGGAAAAGGATGACTACCAACTTAACATCATGACACTTTGGATATGGAAAGGGAATACTCACTATAACCACATGCCGAACAAACAACAACACAGGGAATGGCAGTGCCTCACAAATGGTTGAGTTGTTCCAAGAGTGCTTATTCAACTTAGGCATCATGTCTACATCAAGTTTGATCCAGGTTCATTAGGACCATCAATATTATTTCCAGGGCCTTTTTGGCCTACATGTCCTTTTGGGGACTTCACCAGTGCTTAAAAGCACAGCTAACTGCAGCTTTCATCCAGGACATATTCAAATTTATAAGGTCAGCAATATTTGGATATAGCATATATTTAACCATTGCTTTTGGGACCTTTTCTTATACCCTTCACGGAGTATTTTAGCATTTCATTGCTCTTGCCCTTTGCTCGTATATGTTAAGAAACACATTTTAGAATTTACATTTTCCATGGGCGCATATATAAACATTTCCAATACAAGTAGTACATGAGCTTTCAATGTTAGCCAACAACATCTCAAGTGACTAGGGGGAGTTCTACACAGTGCCAAACATCGAGACAACCGACCAGAATGATTTAGGCATACAATCCAACTCACCAAAGGCAAGTTCTGTCACCAACTCAGAGCCGAGACACACTATAAACAGGGAGGTTTGTCCAACAAAGGTTCCTCCATGCCATAAGTCTAGTAGTAAGTCGGGTTAAAAACAAAACTAGAAGGTAATGGATGGGTGGAGACAGTGAAAGATGAAGCCAACACTAGCAAGCCAAAGAATGGTGGGAATGACTACCTCTATTCTCCCTAGGGAGGGTAAACCAATGAGTATAGGTCAAGAACTTCCAAGTCTGAGTAGGGACACCAATACATAATACAAATACATCCAAGTCCATATATTTATGATCGCCAGATCATGACACTAAATGCTAGTATATGTCACAAAGATGAGTATAAGAGCAATGATAACCATAACACAATAAAATAAATGTTGAGTCATAACCATGCAAATAATCCATCTGAACCATCATTTGTGCGATGAGAAAACACTAGAACCAATCTGGGCATCACTAACTGCTCTGCAAATGACTAAATGGCTACATCAGTGCTCAAATCTGAGTGTCCTGTGACTCAGACCTGACATGGGAGAGTATTATAGTCCACTGATAACATAATGATCCATCAAAGCTGCTCATCTCAACATCTCCTATGTAGGAGATCTGGCTGAAAAATGTATTGAATCTAAAAAATAGAATATGGTAGCTCGTCGACTATATATACCAGCTTAATGAAATGGCTGACATCAAACATACCAGCTTAATGAAGTGGCTAACATCGAACCGCATACATCTGAATGAACAATGTCCAAGATCCCTTTTGCTTTACTGTTGCTGCTTGGAAATGGGTTCTCGGTATTCTTCACTTGAGCACATCTTTTGCAAATTCCTTCATGGTTGACTTGAATTTCTAGTAAACCTGCGACTACCTTGCTTACACTTGGTAGTGCTTTGTAGTTCACATGAACAACTCTCCTATGCCACAATTCACAAGGGTTGATGGTGCTTGCTATTAGATTTGAGTCTGAGTGTTCCTTTAGCTTGTAAAGTCCTCCTTCACTGATCACAATTGCAACATCTATTGTGTTTCCCTTTTGCCACATCAAAACTTCTCCATCTACAAAAGAAACTCTAAAACCTTTCTTATCTAAGGCTAAGATAGAAAGTAGATTATTTTTCAATCCTAGGACAAATAAGACTTCTTTCATCTTAATGGACTTTCCTGAGTCCAACTTGTAATAAGCTTATCCCATTCCTTTGATTGGATATTTATAGTCATCTCCAAGCTTTACTTTGTGTGGAGATTCTTTTTTAACAAGACATTGGAGAGAGTCTTTATAACCTGTCACATGTCTAGAAGCTCCACTGTCTACGAGCCAAGTGTCACTTCCATGAGAGACTGATCCAGTAAGGGCTGAAATCAAAACATATTCTTTAGTGGAGTCTTCGTCTTCATTGTTCTTTTCTTTATCTGAGTCATCGTCTTCAACTGCATGGGCATGGAACTTCTTATTTCCCTTCTTGAATTGTTCTGCTTTGAGTGGACTATTTCTTGCAATGTCCCATCTTGTGACATATGAAGCATTCAAAAGATGAGAAGTCTCTTTTGGGTCTTGAGTTCCTTCAAAACTTTTTATTTCTTTTGAGGGATTGACCATGATCCTTTCTCTTGTTTGATCCTGTCTTTGCATGAGCTGCCAAGGCTTGATCTTCATCATCATTTAGCTTTTCTTCTCTGTTGGCTATCCTTCCTTCTTCCTGCACACAATCTTCCCAAAGTCTGTTGAACTAGGTGAGCTTTCTTCTAGCACATTTTCCTCTGATAAAAGATTCCCAATCCCTTGGGAGACCATTCAAGGTTGTCATCACAACTTTTGCTTCTTCCACCATGTCACCGATGGCCTCCAATTGTTCTTTGTTCCGAGACACACTTGTGAAGTATAACTGCATAGCTTCTGCCTTTTGAATCTTTACTCCCTTGAGTTGATTTCTCAAGGTCATTCTTCTGTTGATGTTCTTTCCTTCAAATAGACTTGTCAGAGCATCGAACATTTCTTTTGGAGTATTCTTTGATGATACTTGAGGAATCAAATGATCCTTGATGTAACTAGCTATGATCCTTTTGGCTTTGATCATGTCCTTCTTGTGCTTGGCCTTTGCTTCATCTCCCTCTAGTTCCTTGACCTCTTCTTTGATAAAGCCTTCTGGATCATGTTCTTCAAGGATGAGCATGATTTAGTATTTCCATGCTCTAAAAAATTTTACTCCTTTAAGCTTTTCATCAAGCTTGGTTCTGTTTGTCATCTTCAAGGAATGGGAACCTCAAATGGAAATACAGGAGATAGTACTTACCAATTTGAGGACTGCTTATAAAACCTGCTTCAGGATGACCTGGGGTTTGATGGAAAACCCTAATTTTTCAACTATGATCACTTGCAAGGTTGATTGGAGAAAAAGATGCGCCTCCCCAAGGCTAGCTAGATTGTATCTTGCTTTTCTTGAATCTATAGATGGAACCTTGAAATATGATGCCCTTGTTCCTCCCAGCAGTAGTGACAGGTCAAAATTGAAAGTCTTTGCAACTGAATTCTGTCACCACAAAAAGATGCGCCCTCCTAGGGCGAGTTGATCTATCCTTCTTTTTCGGCTGATCTAACAAGGGAGTTGTCCGAAATAGAAAACCCTAGCTTCTTGTACTGCGGAAAAAACTGTTGCACAATGTCTTCTTTCAGGTTGGCTCTGATACCATGCTAGATTTTTAAAAGTTTTATGCCCAATAAGAAGAAGATCACTGAAAGAATGACAAGCACAACAAGACAAAGAAGACAATTATTTATCCTCGGAAACCCTCCTGGGGAAGAAAACCAAGCAAAACTTTCTCGATATAAAATCCAACCAAGTACAGTGTATGACCCCAAGAATAAGATAGATTGCTTCTTCTCCTCCAGATGGACTACTCTTTCTCTCTCTAGCGAACTTGCTTGAGTTGAGAGTGTGTCCAAATGAGGAGGACGCTTCATCTATTTATATACATCAGCTAGGAAGTCTAATGACCCAATAGGGCTGACTTCATTTCCTCAACAAGGCCGACTTGCCATGGGAGACACAAAAATACATTTTAATAATTTTTGTAGGTACTAATGACCCGGCTTACAACGGAGGTTTTACCTCAAGACTCTACATGTCCAATTATATCAATAACATCTCTAATCGGAGGAACAACATCTCCAAAAGGGAGGGACAATAATAATAACATAATAAAAGTATAATAGAATATCTTCCAAAGTTACATTATTTCAACACCAAGGTGGTAAGATCTACTCCACCAGAGGTTTGAGCATCCCATTCATCTTGCTTTTGCTTCTCTTCTTCTTCCCTTAGCTCATCTTATATTTCTTTATGTTGTGCTTCCGCATGTTCCTTATGGGTTGATTCTATTCTTTTTTTATCTTCTTTTGTCTTTTTTGCTTGTTCTTCCTTGCTTCCTCTGTTGCCTTATCTTCCACAGAACTCCCTTTTTCCTTTTCCTCGCCTTTTAATTAATTTGTCAAGAGTTTTAGCTCTTCTAAACACTTCCTCTGAGGCACAGAACTCATTTGGGTATGGCCATTTGATGTCTAGAGTGAGGCAATCGTTAAGCACCTTCTTTTTGTTGCCATTCTTTGAGAATTTCTTAACACCAAAATGAAATGAATTTAGGCCTTGAAGTATTTTATGTGTCCTTTGCATGTATCATCTTATATGCGCCAACGATAAGTGGCAATGGGCCACGAATCCTTCTTAGCTTTTGTCAATGTTGAGTCAATCCCATTGATATAAGTCTAATGCACAATCTCCTACAACACCACCTTGTCAATGACATACTTGGGGAAAATGTGAGGTGGAGTACACCCATATATCCGCATATACATTCCTTGCTCTGTGAGAAACCAATCCCCTAGTTCGGTCACCTCTTCCAAAGCTTTATCTGATATGCACTTCACAGGATCCTTATAAATCAACTCATAGACATGTATTATAAATTCTTCACAAATTTTCTTATACAAACTATAATAGTTGTGCTCCCATAACAACTAACAATATACCTGAACAGGAGGTTCTGTTGAAAGCCATCTCCAACCCATACCCAAGAAGTTATTTTTGGCACACACGATGTCCAAGAGATACAAGGACATGTGGAATCATGATGGTTACCTTGATGTAGTATCCCTTGCCTAGTAGACAAAATGGTTACCTAGTTGAATCTAGTGCCAGGAGAAGTAATGCGATGCAACAAAGGCACCCAAGCTTCCCGAAACTGAGTAGCATTCGACTCACCATATAATCTATAGAGCAATGTTGCAGCTATTATGTATGGTAGTTTCAAGTCTCTTGTAAAGTATTGGCCTAGTATGGTAGTTTCAAGTCTCTTGTAAAGTATTGGCCACTATCCTCTGACCTAAACCTCTTATCTTTTACTCGCGCTTTCTTCGAGAAGGCAATGTAGTCTAGCTAAAAGGGACATAATCCATTATGTGGTTAAAATTGACTTCAAAAGCCAAGAACTTATAAGAATTGTTGAGAGTTCTTAGCTAGGATGAAGCTATGACTTCCTCAGCTAAATTCTTAATTTGTCTGTTTACAAAGTCTATTCTTGGTATCAACCAATCAATGACTTCAATGCAAGATAATATAGTCGATCTAGTTGTTGCTTTATGAAGTCTCGATCTTTTGATGTCTTGGTAGATCTTAAGGTCATCTTTGTCTTTCTTAGGAATATCTAGGTATTTCTCCTAGCTGAAAATTTGATAAATTTGCCTCCACTAATATACAAGTTTTGTCTTAGTGTCAAAGAAAAAGTTGTCATGTTGAATTGTAGGGATGGCTTCTTCCTTCTCCTCAACCTTTTCCTCCAAGGATGAGACTGACTACTTTAGATTGTAACCTTGTTTTCCTTTGAGACATTTGGTGGTCCTGTAGTTCAACATCATCCGCAAAATCCTTCAATACAATCAAGAAACTTAAAGATAACATCTTGGCCCTAGCAACCAAGAATATTAATTTTATTGTGATCAGTGACATGCTCTTTTTTTCCCAACCTTACCCAAATAAAGATTTTAATATACCAGCTTAGATCCAAATCCTAGGCTCTATCAAGCGCCAAGATGGATCAAATCTCTCGAAGTGCAAACCTCTTCTTAGGTATCCATTGATTTGATTCAAACCAAAAGACAGATATTTTTATTTAAGGTCCACATATAATATTTTTATTATTAATATTTAATATTATTTATGGCCGAAATATAATATTTTTATTTTGTTAGGAACGAACATTGCATCATTTCCCCACACATGGTTTTAAAACCATATGCAAGGCCCTCCTACAACCATGGGTTGTTTAGGAGGCCTTGCACATGGTCTAAAAACCATTTGCAAGGCCCTCCTAAACCATGTACAATAAAACCATGAGTTGTTTAGGAGGCGTTGCACATGGTTTAAAAAACATGTGCAAAGCCTCCTAAACCATGTACAATAAAACCATGGGTACATGGTTTTAAAACCATGTGCAAGGCCAACATTTTTAATTTTTACTTTTTTATTGTTTTGTTAGGTAGGAAGATTACAACATCTCCCCCCGTATTAGATTGTTTTATTTTGGCCTATTAGAAAATTTATTTTTTATTAATAAAAATAACTTTAGGAAAGTGATATTATTTTTTATTTTGTGTTACAAAATCTCTCCCATAATATTCACTATCACTATTATTTTTTGTCGACATGTTACAAACTTTAAATCACGTTACAAGATCTCTCCCATAATATTCACTATCACTATTATTTTTTGCCGACATGTTACTAATGTTACATCACGTTACAAGATCTCTCCCATAATATTCACTATCACTATTATTTTTTGCCGACATGTTACAAACGTTAGTAACGTTACATCACGTTACAAGATCTCCCCCATACTGGGCTGTAGAGCGCCTCTCGGCGCAATTATTGTCTCACAACATCATTATTCCCCATCTAATTTGGAAGATAAGAATAGGGTGATGGCTCTACTCTAAAGGTGATTGTAACCAAGGCCTCCTTTACTTAAGGCCAAAACTTGTCTCTTTGCAAGGGGAGAAGCTTCAATAAGCGATTTCTTAATAACTCTCTTCATTCCCAAAGTGAGTTGATATTCATACAAATAAATTAAGTACCTTGGGCACATCCCAAGGGATCACTTTTAATACTTGTGTTAAAGTTATCACTTTGATCTTAGCTATCAACATTACATATTTCACACTTGGATAAATAAATTGCACATCTAATTTCTAAGTGGTATCATTTGATGTTGATGCTATTTTACAGTTACTCATAACATCTGTTGCACTTAAGTTTAAGCATTTCTTAATCACAACTAAAGCTTGTACTAAATATTTTTCATGTGTTGAGTACTTTTGAGTTTATGGTGCATTATTCATTGATTCAATGTGTTGAATGACTCTTTCATTTAAACGTGTCTTAGTTGCTTAACTCGTTGAGTTTTCAATTTTCTTCTTTTAACCTCCATAAACCTACTTGACCTTTGGTTGATATCTTTTATATCATCATCAACCATAGATCTTGAGCTAGGAAAATTTCCAATTCTTTCTTTGGCCCAACTAAGGAACTTAGATTTAACTCTCCATATTTCTTTAAGTATCCTTAGTCATCTCTCACAAAAATCAACTTGATTAGTACTTGACAAAGCTAGCCATGTTGTACTATCCTCTTTAGGCTTGCATGTGGAACCTATAGTTACTACCCTGGAAAATCTAGTTGGGGACACCTCTTGTGGTTAGTCTAGATTTCCTTAGGATATTAAGGAGACCTAAAGAGCGTGAGAGCTATCTGTGTGACACTTAGGGATAGATCTTTCAGGTTTTATAGGTCCAGTAGTCAATATTCCTTACATCAATACATTTCTAAATCGTGCAACAATAGATCCAAGCAAAATGAAAAATTATTTAGTTTTAGTGTATATTAAAGGATCCAGCATAAGCCAAGCCTTTAAATTGGCGTTTCTTCTCCTTTTTGCATATATCATGACTCAGCATATAATTGTCCAATTTAAAATTCAATAGTTCAATAAATAGCCCTCAAGTCATTTCCTTATGGACAAGTCACAAAACATATATAGGATGATATCAAGGAAAAACACTACAAATAGGACCTTCTCAAGGAAGGAATATAAAGGAGATTGAATTGCCTCCAAGTTATTACAAAGATGTCAAATTATTGTAAGGAATTAGAATGGGCTAATGGAGCATCGTAGTCCATTGACTATCAATCAAATCCCGAATCATCATGTATTTATCATATCCAAGGGTACCTTTATCCACATAATAAGATTGGATAGCTTCTTTGGCCCTATCCATGGCCTCATACAAGTAGCCCATTGCAAGCTTATGCCCATCAACCAAGGGGAGAACCTTTACCAAAGGTTCGGTAACTTGCATTCCTTCCCAAAAAGAATCAGTGTACACCAATTTAGCAATGGCTCTCCCATCCAATCTTGTGCTAAATGCACAATCGCAGCACTCATCACAAACAAGCATCTACTTTAACTCAAATTAACATTGGAGCATAGACTAAAGAGAAATAATTTTGTTGGGAAAACATTTGTATGATGCAACATCTCCATGTTTCTTGTGAATCTCTTCATGAAGCACACTTCTTGCATTCCTTCCCAAAAGGAATTAGTGTACATTAATTTAGCGATAGCTCTCCCATCATGTCTTGTGCTAAATGCACAATTGCACCACTCATCACAAACAAACATCTACTTCAACTCAAACTGACATTGGACCATAGACTAAACAGAAATGACATTGCTGGCAAAACGTGTGGTTGTAGGACACAACATATCCGTGTTTCTTGGTTATCTCCTCACGAGGTTAAGAACAAATGCATGGTTATATATGTTTTTGTGATGCTCCTAGCCTGATTAATGACCTTGATGAAGGATATTTTTCCCACATCCTCAAGCATCAAATCGATGCAAAGCGCAGCACATGGAGTCCAGAACACTATGGGGTGCCTCTCCATTAACAACTTGCTGATGGCCACACATATCGCTGCATTATTCTTTATGGTTTGTACAATATGATCCAAACCAATCTCTCAGATGAACCCATCCAACAATTCACACAACAACTCCCTTGACCCCATGGATATTGAAGGAAATAATAGACATTAATCACCCAAGCAGTTAGGCCGACATGCTCTAAGGGCCCGAGAAATTTGAGGAAGTTGATTTGAGGTGGAGAGCGTGAGGAGCACGCTAGGGTTTGCAGGAGCGCAGCCATGGCCGCCCCTGGGGGTGGGGATTCGGGCCCTCCCCCTCCGTTATCTGATGAAGACGCTTTCAGGCGGCTGATAGCCTGTGGAGGAAAGCGCAAGGCCTCTCATGCAGTCCCTAAATTCATTAAAAAGCTTGAAGAAATTCCAGAAATCGCTTTGCCGGAGACACAGTCAGTTAAAATAGCCCTAGCTCTCTCCGAGAGAGGTCTGGTCGGCCAGTTCATGGGATTATGGCCCTCAGCAAAAACAACAGATGATTGGATTCAAAGAAACTGGAAGCCCCATCTCAAAAAAGGAGTCACCTGTTACCCATTAAGCAACAGCTTCTTTCTATTTGAGTTTATAAACAAGGAGGACAAAGATCTCATTTTCAGAAACGGGCCATACTTCATGGGTTCCCAGGGGCTGTACTTGAACCGCTGGACCCCGGATTTCGATCCCACGGTAGAATTGCCTAAGGAGGTGCCGGTGTGGGTCAGGCTACCCAATCTGCCGGTCCATTGCTGGAATTATGAAGCTCTTCAGAAGATAGGAAATGGCATAGGTAAATTCGTTGATAAAGCAGACAACAAATCCATTTACAACTGTGCCAGAATTTGTGTGGAGGTAGATCTGGAGGCAGGTCTCCCGGAGGCCGTGAAGATATCTCTCGAATCCTGGTCCCATTACCAGAAAGTCGACTATGAGCACTTACCCTTCAAATGCCGAACCTGTCAAGAGCATGGGCATTTTCAGAGAAACTGCCCAAAGAACCAAATAGCTAAAAAGGAAGATGCTGAAGGTTGGCAAAAGGTTAAGAAAACCAAAGCAGGTCCAAAAAAGAATGTGCAGGTGAATCATCCTTCAGCCTCAAATCCAAGCCCTCCTCAGGAACCAACAAAAGAAGCTGCAGGTCAACCCAATGAATCCGGCAAAGATCCCATCAATATAGCCTCTCAATCCCCGGCCCCCTCAGGAAGTCCAAAACCTGTCAAGGTAACGCATCATGCAGAAGACCCTTCGAAATCGGACAAGGAACACATCTCTCTGGGCACCGAAACTGGAGCGGATTCTGATGGGGGGGCTACTGAGACCAGCAGCTCAGTTGGAACCCCTGAGAAGATCCCTCGAGGTAGGAAGCCAGAGAGAAAAAAAAGAGGAGAAATCTTACAGGGACGTAACAGCAGGGCTTCAGCGAACCATTCCGGACATGATAGAAACCAGATCCTCAAAAAAAGGAAAGGCTTCGAAAGGAGCCACCCCCCCCCCTCCGGTTCCTAAATACAATACGTCTCCTGGAACTGCAGAGGGCTGGGAAGTAAATCCAAAGAAGAAGCAGTCAAAGATCTAGTAAAAATGTCTTCCCCAGATTTACTTCTGATCCAGGAGACGAAAATGGAGGAGCCTGAGACCATCCAGGCTAGCAAAAAATTCTGGAAGAAAGGAGAAGGCAGAGCCGTAAGTGCTAGGGGAGCCTCAGGAGGGATAGCCACCTTCTGGAACTCCTCTTCGCTTGCTCTTCTTGAAGAACACAGATCCACTCACTGGTTGTTCACGAAATTGTTGCACAAAGAATCAGGATATACGGTAAGCCTGGTAAATATCTATGCCCCGGTCCTTCTTGGGGAAAAAAAGAATGCTGGGAAACGCTGAATTTTTTCCTAGCAAATAATAATCATGAAAATCTGGTACTTGCCGGGGATATGAATGTCACTCTCGCCCATTGGGAAAAGAAAGGAGGCTCTCCAGTAAGAGATCCGGCAAGAGAATTGGTTGAAGACATCATGCTGGACTGGGAGCTGGAGGATATCAAACCCACCTCCGGCAAATTCACCTGGTCCAATAAAAGAGTGGGACCGGGACACATTTCAGCGCGGTTGGACCGGTTCCTTGTTCAGTCTTCTTTCCTTACGCTGGGCCTCTATGCTTCTTCTGCAATTCTCCAAGCATGTACTTCGGACCATAAGCCCATCTCACTCACTCTGTCCACAGGTGAAAAGATGGGCCCGATCCCATTCCGATTCAGCCCACTTTGGATCTCAATGGAGGGATTCCACGACTTGGTCTCAGCGACCTGGCAAAAAAAAGTCTCGGGCTCTCCTTTCTTCATTTGGGAAGAAAAGATGAGAAGGCTCAAAGCTGAACTCAAAATCTGGGCAAAGACTCTTCCTTCCCCCATCCTGGAAAGGAAAAAAGCTCAAAGGGCGTTGGAAAAACATCAACTTCATATGGAGGATGCCCCAGCCACGCTGGATATGATGAACGCTGAGATTGATTTGCAGAAGGAGCTTTATAAAGCGCTGAGACAAGAGGAAGAGTACTGGAGAATTAAATCTCGTTGTTCCTGGCTCCAGGCAGGCGATAAGAACACTTCTTTCTTCCACAAGCACGCTGAATGCCGCAAGAACCACAACAATATCAGTCAGATCCAATTTCAGGGGCAAACCATCAATAATATGGAGGAAATAAAGCAGACAGCGCACCAACATTTTAAAAATTTGTACACTGAGGAGAACGCGATTCCACCAAGGCACGATCAGTTTCCTCTTTCAGCAGTCCCCACGCTGGTTACGGAAGATGATAATAGAATGATGACTGCTCAAATTACTGCTGAAGAGATCAGCAATGTTATTCATGGGATGAATCCTGACAAAGCCCCCGGGCCTGACGGATTCACAGCCAGATTCTTCATTGCCTGCTGGGACATTACCAAAAAGACCTGGTCAAAATGGTGAGAAAGTCTCAGAATTGCAATAAAATAGGTGGGAGCACCAACTCCTCCTTTTTAGCTCTAATTCCCAAAGAGAAAGGGGCCCAAAACTTTGCCAGATTCCAGCCCATTTCGCTCTGCAATACTGGTTACAAAATTATCACTAAAGTCATAGCAAACAGAATCAAAAAAATTCTTCCCAAGATCATTCCGGAGAACCAGGGAGGCTTCATTCATGGCAGATATATTCAAGACAACATTATCTTGATGCAAGAAGCAATTCACTCGAGCTACCAAAGAAAGGAGAAAGGTATGCTTGTCAAACTGGATCTTACCAATGCTTTTGATAGAGTTCGGCTTAACTTTCTTTTTGTTGTGATGCACAAGATGGGGTTTCATCCTCAGTTGATCAGATGGATCAAAGCTTGCATTTATGGGCCTTGGATCGCCCCTCTGGTTAATGGAAGGCCTGCAGACTTCTTCCAAGCCACTAGGGGGATTAGACAGGGCTGCCCCTTATCCCCTCTACTCTACGCCCTTCAAGCTTCAGTTTTAAGCTTCCAACTTGACAGGAGTCTTCAGCAGAGATCGCTGATTGGTCTTATGATCTCGCCGAGAGTCAAGAGAATTAATCACGCCCAGTTCGCCGATGACACCCTCCTCTTGGGCCATGCCTCTCTCCCCACAGCGAGAGCTTTCAAGAGAGAGTTGGATGCCTATAAAGAAATTTCTGGCAGTGAAATCAACCTAAGGAAAAGCAAAATATACGGCTGGAACTTCCCTCCTATTGAAATGCTGGACATTTCCAGGGCCCTGGAAATGGATGGAACCACCACGTGGGAATCCATCAAATATCTCGGAATTCCACTCGTTAAAACAGCCTCTAGAAACAGCCTCTGGATTCCATTGATGGACAAGCTCAAGGCCAGAATCTTAGCCTGGGGCTCCAGCTGGCTGAATAAAGCAGGGAAGCTTATCCTCATAAATTCTGTTCTTACTGCCATGCCGATCTACCAAGCTTCCATCCTCCTAGCTCCGAAAGGTATTGTGAAAGACATTGATAGACTATTGAGAAAATTCCTCTGGGAAGGGGGAAGAAGTGAAGGAAAGAAAATGCATCTTATCAGTTGGGATAAGGTCAAAACTCCAAAGCTGGAAGGAGGGCTGCAAATCAGAGATATGGCCATGCACAATGTGGCAATGGGAGGAAAGATTCTCTGGAAAATGATAAGTGGGAAAACCACCTGGAGTTCCAAAGCTCTTCGGACCAAATACTTCTTCGGTCATAAGGAAAGATGCCTGGAACGGCCACCCCGTACCAAAAAAGGATCCCCCATCTTCTCTCTTTGCATGAAAGCCATTAATCTGATTTCCTCCAATCTCACCTGGATACCAGGGAATGGGAAAAAAATCAAGTTCTGGGATGACTCCCTTTTAGGACAGCCCTCTATTCAAAACCGGGAGGGAATGGCCAACATTAAAAATTGGCTTCACTCAGTAAGTAAAACCACCATTTGGGACCTTTCAGTTTGGAATACTGACGATTCTTGGAAGAATTGGGACCTGGGGGCTTACCCTCAAAACTTGGAAAATGAAGCACAGTCCCTTTTGGAAGCTCTTCAAGGATGCTCCCCTCTTTTAGCCAAAAAGAAGGATAAACTTGGTTGGGGCTCCTCGAACGGTCACTATTCAGCAGCTGCTGGTTACTCAACTATGTTGGCTATTCCTTGGGCAGCCCCTGACCCCTCTGTTTGGAGAAACCTTTGGAATCACCCCTCCCTTCCCAAAATAGATATTTTCTGCTGGTCTCTATTGCACAATAGCATCCTTACCTGGGATAACTTAAAAAAAAGAGGATGGGAAGGGCCTTCAAGATGCACGTTATGCCCCTGTCACGAGGAATCCTCAGACCATCTTTTCCTTAACTGCACCTTTGCTTTAGAGCTCTGGACTGTCATCCTGGGGCAGCTGAACTTGGCCCCTCCCCCTGATCTCTCCACGATGTTTAATTATTGGCTTGAGGCAGCCCCTTTCTCCTTCACCAAGCTGAAGCTCTTAAAACAGTGTTGGATGTGGGCTCCAAAAGTCCTTTGCTGGAAGTTGTGGCTGGAAAGAAACAACAAGATTTTCAGGGAAACAGTGAGAACTCCGACCCAAGTTGCTCTCAAGGTGAAAGCGCTGTTGGGAGACCTGGCAGCCTCAAACTCCAACATTAAAAATGAAGCAAATGCTGACAAAGATGATTACAACTGGTTTCATAATCTTGACCCTTCTCTTCTTTCCAGAATCAAGAATTCTACTAAGCAGCACACTCCCTGGGAAATCATTCATTAAGTGGAGATCCTCATTGGAAAAGCATGTGCTGCATGTGGACGGGGCCTCGAAAGGGAATCCCGGAAACTCGGGAAGTGGAGGTGTCTTACTTGACAGCTCAGGGAAAATTGTTCTCAAATTTGCTTGGGGGCTGGGCCATAATACCAACAACATTGCAGAAATCTTAGCCATCTGGCAGGGCCTATGTCAGGCTAGAAGGCTCTCCATCAAGCACGTGATTGTCATAGGGGATTCCAGCATCATTATTCAAGCGTTCAACCTGAAAAAGGCCCCTAAAAATATGGTTCTGGTCCATTACTTCCGGAAAATTTTAAATCTTCTCAAAGACTTTGATGAAATTAAGTTTTATCACGTTCTCAGAACTTTTAATCAAGAGGCGGACCATGAAGCTAACATTGGTACCTCCCTGAACAGAGGAGCTCTCCTCGTCAACAGCATTGAGCATCTTGAACCAATTCCTTAGCTTGATGACTATTGGGATAGAAAGGATCACCTCTTGTACAGATATCTCTTTTAGAATGGATGTCTTTAGGATCGGTGGTTTAATGGAGGCAGGCAGAGTTCTTTTCTTCCATAACTGGCTGAACTTCCCTCAACCAAGAGCACATTTCTTTCTGGCAATCTTATGATTCTTTTAACCAGCATTGAAGCTGCAAATTGGCTTCAATTGCAGTCCTTCAGTGAGGTTAGAACCCAGCACTCGATTGATCATGAATACAGAGCATCTTCATCGCAGTAGATGGGGAAAGCAGCACGTTCCTGTACCAATCGATGATGTAAGAAGAGTGCCCACAGATCATTGATTTGCAGAGAAGGAAGAGCTATCTAAGATTTGGTTAAAGATCTCGAGCTTGAAGATGAACTCGATCTGCATTAAGACTGAAGAAGATCACGTTCTGGTTGGTTTTCTTGTTCATTTCGATTCTTGGAAAGACTGATAAAGCTTGCTGTCCCTGTGTATTCTCTGTCTGTTCCAGCCTGTTTTCTGCAAAGGGAGCGTAGCATGGATTGTTCCAGCAAGAATTTCCAGTCTATTTAATGTCTGCAGCTTTTAGATTTCTCTGTCAATGCTTAGTTTTTCAGGAACTTAGTTGGTTACTCAGTAGAACTGTTTGAAATTGGACCTGGATATGCAGTTGTAAGGCATCTGGCAGCTGATTTGCCAGAGATAAATACAAAGTCTCATAACCGTTATTGTAAAAAAAAACAATTCACACAACGTCAGATCTTTAACATGCATCGACGAATCAATGGATTTAATAAACATTTTACCCTCAGGACAATGTACAAAGAAATTAAGAAGGGCCTGTTACCCCCCATTTTGCATGGGTGTCCACTTGTGATTTGCATCATACTTTAGTGGGGATGACATGTTCATGATGATGAATGATGGTATTTTGCTAGGTCATGGATGGTCTAGTGTGATAAAAATTTGATACCCTGACACATTATTTGATGGATCTAATGACATCAATAATTCTGTTTGGCTTATGCATTAAGGTGACCTCTCTCCTAACATGGGTATGAACCTTTCTAATAGAAATTAAAAGCAATCTGGGTCAAAGTAGCAGCCAGCAGTGGGTAAAGGAAGAATTTTCTGGACACTCCTGAGCATGTTTGAGGACTGTTCTTACCCCCATACAGCAATTCAAGATACTTCTGGGTGGATTAGTGCCTTATAAGTCATAACAGCATTAAAACCTGTTCATTTTTTGAGCCTGAGCATGAAAACAGCTGTGAAGGGGGGATCATCCTCAAATCTGGGCACATTCTGTATCTTAGAATCGATTCTCACCTCCTTCTATCCATCTCTGAGCGGACCTGTGCATCCAAACAGCAGCAAAGAAACATTTCCTCCAACCTGGGCAAGTTTTGGGCTCATAACAGCAGTAACCAGCGTCTCTTTAAATTCTGGGCTAGTTCTGTGGATAAAGGACGCATATCTGGGCATATTTTAGCCTCAAAACAGCAGTAAAACCTCATCCCTGGGCAACCTGTGAAAAAAAGAGAGCTTTGAACAGCCCCTTAAACCACACTTCTGGGCATGTCTAAATTCCTTCCAGCAGTTAAGTGGGCAGTAAATTACATTGTTTCCAAACCTGTGGATTTCAGACCTGCAGCATTCAGCATGCCCTGTAGCAACTACGCCTTCATTTGTAGACCTAAGGACAGCCCTAAATCTTCAGTTCTGGGTAATATATGCATCAAACCAGCAGCTAAAGCTATGGTTTGTGGGACACTCCACCTTTGGAGAGGATTGCTGCTCTTGTATTTATGATATTATTGAGGACGTCATCCCTTTGGAGGAGCTTCTGCCCAGAGTTGGAAAAATTTTGTTGGAACTTGGAAGTAAAGAGTCAAGACAGCATTCAGCATATGGAGGCCATTTCCTTTGTATTTTTCACCTTGGATGTGACCTATCTATCTCTTTATGCCATTTTGTAGAGGAGTGTTCCTTATTGTATAGGTTCTACACTTACTTTGAGAGGATCTTGGATTTTTGGATGAGGTTTAGGGTGGGTCAAACCCTAGATTTCTATTGTTAGCATTAATCTATTGTTAGCATTTGGTAGCTCGGAGGTACTCCTGCATCAAGTGCCTAGGTGCAGGAGTCCGAGGTGATGTGAAGTCCCATTTAATGTCATAAAATGACTATTAATGTGCATTTACCTTTTTTATGAGACTTTATGATTTAAAAGTGAGTTGCACTTTATTACGTTTATAAAGTGAATTTAAGTTATAAAGTGTACTTTTATAATATTTAGGAAGAGTGACTTTTCAAAAGGAAAAGATTTAGTGTATAGTTCACTTAGGAAACTTAAGTGAACTTGACATCAGATCTCAGGCTTCAGCCATGGATCTTGAGATCAAGATTTAATCTCAACCGTGGAATTCGAAAGGTCATGAAGAGTTACCCTAATGGATAAATAAAAGAAAGCTTGAGACTTCATTTCATACATTCCAAAGCAAGGAAAAGAAGAGGCACGCATTTCAAAGAGACAGTAGTCTTCTGGATAGCTCGAGTTTCAAGAGAGAGATTGAGCTGAGAAGAAATGGAGAAGAGCAGTACAGAAAAGGCAGCCAGCTAGCACGCATTCCAAGGAGGGAGAAGGCAGAGAGCAGGCAAAGCATTTCCAGACTTACAGCTTGTGTGGGGGTGCACTTCCCAAGAGATTTGGGCTGGCTCAATTCCCAAGGAAAGATTGCAGCAGCAAAGGAAGATTGTACAGCAGATTTTGACAGGCTGTACTGCTGTTAAAGACAGGCCATACTGCTGATAGAGACTGGCCGTACAGCAGAGTTGGAGGCACCGATTTCAAGGCTGAGTCACATGCACAGAAATCGAGGTCATAAAACGCTGAGATATATCCATCCTGTCTGCACTTTATTTCTCTGTTTGGCACGCTGTTTGAGGTGACTGTAGCGGTCCTTACGGGCTGACAGTCCATACAGTCAAGTTGGCACTGAAATCGAGGTGCTGTGGCATGGTTTCAAGGCTTAGAACAGTCATTAATTGCTGCTGTTACAGCAAGTTGTAATCTCTGAAATTTCTGTGAGAAGCTCAATCAAAATTATCTCTCCTGTACTGGTTTTCCGCAGGAGTTGGAACTTTTCCAGGGTCAAAGTTGGACCAAAAATCCTGTGTGTTAACTATGTTTACAGTCTGCTGATTTAGTTTATTCTTCTACTGCAAATTACATTTTTTAACAGTATATGAGTCCCATGATGAATTTATTTGTACTTGAGTAAAGTATAATGAGGTTGGCTCATTGTTATTGGCTGATATGAATGGTTCTTAAATTGTTTGACGAAAATCTTCAATGGCTGTGTGTGAACACTGAACAGTGTGTAGAGATTTTGTCTTTTTCATCATTTATGCTATGTGGACACATTGTGGAGTGTTGGCTTCTAGGAGATCAATTTGGAGGCTTCTAGTTGGTTGACCTTCCTCCTTGTGAATGAAGCTACATTTCTTCTTGGTCTTGTTGCCGCCTAAAACACACTTGGACACGAGTAAGTCTCCCAACCGCTGTGTGTGTTCCCAAGGGCAACTTATGAGTTGAGAACCCACTGTCACCTCGGTTCTAAACTCCTCCATTTAGACCACAACTCCTAAAGGCCAAGGGGGGTAGTCCCTACTTACTAAGTTCCTTTTTTGAAGAATGTTTTTTGGGAGTCGTAAATTACAAAAAATGACAATCAGCGTGCAATGATGCAAATATTTCAATGTCAAGCAAACCCTTTAACAATCAACCAGTAATGTATGAAAGAGAAAAACAATCAAATAATCAAAATGACCAATGCCGTCTCTACTCGGGCTATGGAGTCACAATGCAAATATTTCAATGTCGAGCAAACCCTTTAACAATCAACCAGTAATGTATGAAATAGAGAAACAATCAAATAATCAAAATGACCAGTGTCGTCTCTACTCGGGCTATGGAGTCACAACAATCAACTTCAAATGATTCTCCTAAAGCATCAACTCATTTACCTTAACAAATATACAAGAACATGATGACTTCCAATAAATGAGTAAGTTAAAATAAAGTGATTACAAAGTAGAGAAATGTAAATGATTGTAACAATGTTATGCAAGTGGTCCTGTAAGTTGTAGTAAATTTTATGTCTCTCTTTGACTTAGGGAATTGAGGTGTTTGTTGCAAAGAAATGAACTATTCTAGATGTCTACCCCAAGAGACTATCTCCTTCGATTAGAGAGACAATGTCGGGTGCTCAACATGGGAACACAAGGTTCCCACCTAACTCCACGGGTCAAACTCAAAACTTGCTAGGTGCTCAACTGGAGGACACAAAGTGCCACGAAGCCCCCTACGGCCTCTACCCCACTAGCTCCATAGGTCAAGCCTCTTTTTCTCCTTTCTAATGAAGATACTAATCTGGGTGCCTATTAAACTAGCCAACACAAATCTTTGCCCTTTCTCGTCACCCTAGATCGGTCGAACCAGCGGGGGGAGAGGATACGGGGCAAAAACAGAGCTCGTGGTAAATTTTATCCTTAAAGAAAAAATAAACAAAACAAGCCAAGCACGATATCACAACGAAGGCAGAGCCTACTCGATTGTGAGGTGCGGGCAAAAGGAAATAAGCAAATATTTTAAATAAAAATGCTAGCCAACGCAATATTGCAAGGATGGCAGAGCCAAATCGCTTACAAGGTGCGGGCAAAAAATAAAGAATAAAATGAAAACAAAATGAAACTCTAACTAATCTAAAACCCACGCCAATCAACAATTGCTTATGCAAAGGTGGGCAAGCCCAACTTCTATTGCTAGCAACGGATGGCAAATAAATGAGACTTGATTAATCTGAAAATGCAAAGCAAAAAATCAAGTCCAAGAGACTCTCTTGGACTTGTTACAAAGGCTGAAATTTCAGCATAAAGAAAGAGGTAAAAGGAGTGAGAAAAACCGTGTTTTTTCCCTTTCTTGAGATGTCCTTGAAGCTCTTCCTTTGGGGTGGCCTTAAAACTCTTCTATGGCTTAAATTTGACAGAGTTTTTCCTTTTTTTGTCACTAACCTGCTAAAAACCAACAAACAAAAAATGATAAAATGTGCCCAAAATCACTTTGGGAAAGTTAGTATGTTAGTGCAATATTCATACAAAATTTATACAAAGTTGTCAAATGAATAATTTTGAAAGAACTTGAGTATATAAGAATTAAAATCAGATTTAAAACACTTAACAAACTAAAATTAAAATGCAGAAATTTGTATGTAAAGAAAGAGAAAATTGGTCATTTGTTCTTCAAGAAGTGAAGCAATGGGGCATCCAACCGAGGAATTCCACTCTTCAATCCAAATAACCTGCAACTTATAAGATTTTCACTACACAACTACTAGAAGGTGAGAATCCAATAAAAAACAAAGAAATCATAGACTTCAAACTAGAAAATATATGAACTTCTTTACTATAAGAATGAAAACTCACAAAATTTATGGAATACAGATACCATAAATCTTACCAAAGCAAATTAGTATGCTTCCTTGGCCAACCAAACTTGTGTAGCTCCTTAAGCATGGAAACAAATCATCAATGGGAACAACGCACACAAGATTCCTCCAAAGATTTTGATTAACAAAGCCAAATGGCTGAAAATTACAATGGCCCAAGCAAGAGCAAGGGAAAGAATGAGAGCATGAGCAAGAGAGTCGGTGTGAGTGTGTTTTTGTGTAACCTAAATGAGGAGGGGAAGCCTCCTTAAATAGGAAAAATGAAAGAGAGAGGCTCTTTGTATGCTAGACAAGTGTCACAAGGGAGAGGGGGGAGCGAATTTGCTCAAGGAGGGCAAACCCAAGGTTTGAAATCTCAAATATGGGGAGAGAAACCCCCAATTTAATGCTTCCAGCCTTATTGTTATGTCAAATGAGGAAGAAACCACCATAGTGGGGCCATTGACTTTAGCTCACCCAACCAATCAAAGAGAGAAGGAGGCACCCCCTAGATTCGACAACTCAAAACTTGTTATATGCTTGCTTGGGGGGGGGTGGCTTTGGGTCTTAAATTTGTCTTAGGAACATAATATAAACATTAGAACGTTTACTTGGCCACCCCAAATGACTATAGTCACTTTTCCAAAATTTGGCTCTCTAATCAAATGCCCAATTTCCTAATTTCCATGACTGACCTGGGAAAAAGTGACCAAAACCATAGTAATACTTGTCCAAATGACTTCAAACTTGGCCCAAGGATGTAGGGGATCTTGAGTGCCCATACCCCTATACAACATTTAAAAGGACCACGTAACCCTCTTTTACATTACAACAAATTGTCTTGAGTGACAATTTTTAATGACCAAAGATTAAAAAAAACCTATGCAAAACTTAATGAAATTCCGCAAGACTCTGGATAATGTCTAGCATGGTAATATAGAACATTCCTAGGACCCAATCACCCCATGGACTCAATCACTAGAACATCTTTCACCACTTTGGAGGTAATTTTGAGTGAAAAACTAAAATAATTAAAATCTCTAAAAAGAAATTTTAATTATCCAAGTGAAAAAACACTCGATGAAAAGACTTCCCTAATGACTAAGTCTTAGGCGATTAAGTTACAAAAAACTAGAACTTCATGCTGACATATCCTTACAAAATCCCCCGCAGGGTTGCGGAAATTTCATAGAGAGAAGAAGAGAAGAAGAGTTGCCTCGCTTGATATAATCATTAAGTACTTCATTCTTATCTTCAAGGCACATCCAACATGTGCATGGTACATTGTTGTCCACCTAGTTGGTTTTGGTGGTCAACGGGTCCAAAGGGGTTACTTGTGGACACATCATTGGAAGTTACTTGTAGCCATTGGATTGAACCCTTGGAAGCTACTTTGTTCACTTATGGATGGGGCATCCCTCTCCTAGAGCTTTCTTGAGGATATTTGAAAATCGTTGGTCCTAATCGATTGTTATGCAGAAATTCTTCTTGGAGCGCACTCCTTGGAGAAACCTTTGGAGGCTAGTATGGACATTGCTCACTACTTGATGGAGCCACCCCCTCATTCTTGGGGCTTGTTACCCCTCATATTGCATGAGGGAAATCCAACAGATGACTTTGAAGTTTGGGGTGATTATTATATTGTAATGATGTAATGTATGAGTAAAGGGGAGGTAAAACATTTATTTGACCCTGTTTCCCCTCTCAAAAAATAACTATCGCACCTCCTAGGAGAATTATCCCGATTTCAGAGGATGTTGGAGATAGAATTCCCTGATTTAAGTGACTTTGTCTAAAAACCCCTAATTTATAGATTCTAAGGACATATCCCCTGATTCTGGGGCGCATAATCCTTGTTTGAGGATTTTTGTTGGAGAATATGCCTTTTTGAAGGGGGTCCACCTCTTAGGGATATTTTGCCTCAATTTATGATTATTTGTCTCCCCCATGTGCCCCTTCTTGTCTCCTAGCTCACACGTGGGGCATATTTTCTCCTAGTTCACACCTAAGGTGGCATATTGTCTCCCAATTGACTCTAAAAGGTGGTGCCTTAGACTCCAGAGTCCAGTGCTCTCCTAGACGTGGTGCATCATCTCTTGCATGATTGTTGACACTTGGAGGGGCACCCCTTTTGCTCCTTAGGCTACATAAGGAGTGTTCTTTTCTCATTGTAATTCATGGTTGCACCAACAAGGTTTTTTCTTCTTGGAGCTTAACGAATAAAACTCTTCGAGTTTTGTGACATGTATGGAGGTGCTTTCTTCTAAATGTGTGACATTAATCTAGCATAAAGCTTTAAAGGTTGTGAGTATCGCTAGTATCTTTACATCATAATTTCTATGCATTTGAGTTAAAGGCATAGAAGGGTATTACTACCTCATTGGAAGCAAGGGTTTCTAAAGTAAATTTTAAATTATTTTCCTTTGTATTTTTGCACATATGGGAGTAATTTTTGCATTTTTTCTTAAGTCAAAGGGTGCAATATTGGATCTTTTGTGTGTATGGTGCACCCTCAAATCTAGAAAGGAAGTGGATGCTTCAGTTGATCCCTTCCCTTGTAAATCCTAGCATGTTCTTGCATTTTATTAAGTAAGGCTTGGTTGATAATGAGACCTTTCCCCCTTAATGGCATATGAGCAAGGCATATGAGCAAGGCCCTCTTAGATTGTTCCTCTGTAACTCCATCTTGCCCTTTGGTTGATCAAGACACCAGTCTCTTCAGTGATTTCTCTCTATCCTTTGATCGTTTGTTCCTTTACCTTATGCTAGGACCATTTTTCTAGGGCAGCCTCTTCAATCACCTTGCTCCTCATGTTCACTGTCCTAGTGATCCTAGTTTAGGGAAGCCCCCATCGAGTTGCAAAAAGGCCAACCAAAGTGTGAAAGGGGATTGGGTAGTGAAATTGGTCTATTCCTCTTGGTTCTCCTTGGCTAAATTTGCTTCTTCGGGACTTTACTTCACACATGCTAGTTTGGGTGGTAACACGGCCTTTTGTATCTCTTGCATTGTACAAGTGACTCTCAACCACCTTTTTAATGTATTTCTTAGGATTTTGTTAAGTGGGGTTTTTGTCATTGATTACTCCACCATAGGCTAGATCTAGGAATAAATGACTTAGTGTAGAATCTACACATCAACCACCATTTGTGAATATTTATGTCTTTCATGCTCCCCCACTCCCCTAGCCCCGTCAGAAAAAGGTAGAGGCATGATTGAAGAAATCTGAAAAACATTATCTTTCAGAGATGTTCAAAGTTGAAATATGAGTGATTCATTATCTACTACTCCAGATAGACAGCCTAGAAACATGGATGTGCTAACTGCTAAATATGCAGCCTGCTAACTTTGGTAAACCAATAGCATAGCCTTGATGCAGAAAGGCTTCAAAATCTCAGTACAGAACGATGAAAAGTCAGAAAGACAAAAAGTTATATTACAAGAAACTCTTTTGCCAAACATTTCTAGTTTCCAACAAGTGCCCATTCAGTATTTGTGTACTGCAGATGAAAAAGGCCAACTGATACTAAATATGTATGATGATTACTGGGACCAAAACAACTCCAAAATCAGGACAAGTTTCACAGCCTAGAATTTACATTGTTAGATGATGTTGAGTAAGACTAAATCATCATCGATAGCAAACTGTGGTCGACATCCTATCAAACAGGATCAAGCAAGAGGACTTACCAATGATCTTGCACTTCTAACATACATGGGAGCAAATGCTAACGTGCAAAACTAATCAGCTTTATGCTAAGGTCAGTAAGTATAATTTAAATGAACAAAAATTTGAGTAGGATGCATCCCTACAAATGTAAAAAGAGTGAAGCTATACTCCATGGTGTAAACATCAAACCCTGATCCAACTTAATGTCTGTGGAATAAGAAATTTTTTCTTCATTCTCTATTCATGTCTAACTGATCCAATAAGAACAAACCTTCCAATGGATAGACTTGGATGAGAGAAGTTTAAAAGGTTAAAGATAGTTCTAGTCTATACCCAATTTTGGCATTCCTGGTCCATCAGAAATCACAGTGGCTATAGATATTAGACACAACAACTTAAACAGCAGTCGATAAATTTTTTATTCAGCAAGGAAGAGATACTGCCTTTTAAAGCGTGAAATTGAATAAAATGCACAGAAAATGGCTAGATGTGAGATAAAATTGTGTCGTTTGGCTGCAGCAAGGTTAGAAACCCAACGGATCATGATAGTCTGAAATAACTGATACTTGATGCAATGACAATCAAAGAAAAATGAAAATGATGAAGCCGATACATTAGATAGAATCATAGTAGCAATATTCAAGTACAAATACAGATATGAATACGATTTGATACAAATAGATTACATACAGAAAAAATCAAGTCCAACTAAAATACAGTAGACATCTCATAAATACAAATCATGTATACTTTTAAATTTTAGCTTTTAAATTTTAAAAAATTTAAAAATATACATACCCATTCAAAATTTCAAAGTAACATTCATTCTTCATGGTAAGCAACTTGAAACATATCTCAAATTTGAAAGATAACATAAGATATAACAACGTGATAAAAGAGTTTAACACATAAGTATGAGCTCATGGGCTCAATGTATGTAATTTTTTAATGTTGATTAAGTAAGATGTGTGACATCAACTTTCATTTAAAAGATTTAAGTAAAACAGTAGTCATAAATTTGTTTGAAAATATTATTGTGTTTTAGTGTAGCCATTTTTTACTGTCTTGCTCTACAAAATCATATGCAATTTTAGTTATATTTATTGCGCCAAGAGGCACTCTACAGCCCAGTATGGGGGAGATCTTGTAACGTTACTCATGTAACGTTCCTCTTGTAAATGTCGGCCATAAAAAAATAAATGTCGTCCACAAAAACAACCTAATATGGGGGAGATGTTTTAATGTCCCTATCTAACAAAACAATAAAAAATAAAAAATTTAATTATCAGCCAAAAAAAATGTCGTTCAGAAAAACAACACAATATGGGGGAGATGTTGTAATGTTCCTACTTAACAAAATAATAAAAAATAAAAAATCGAATTATCCGCAAAAAAAAATGTTGGTCGTGCACATGGTTTTAAAACCATGTGCAAGGCCTCCTAAACAACCCGTGGTTTTATTGTACATGGTTTAGGAGGGCCTTGCAAATGGTTTCAAAACCATGTGCATGGCCTCCTAAACAACCCATGGTTTTATTGTACATGGTTTAGGAGGTCGTTGCAAATGGTTTTAAGACCATGTGCAAGGCAAACCATGGTTTTATTGTACATGGTTTAGGAGGTCATTGCAAATGGTTTTAAGACCATGTGCAAGGCCTCCTAAACAACCCATGGTTTTAGGAGGGCCTTGCACATGGTTTTAAAACCATGTATGGGGGAGATGTTGTAATGTTCTTTCCTAACAAAATAAAAAATAATATAAAATATTATATGTCGGCCATAAATAGTATTAAATATTAATAATAATAAAATTATATGTCGACCTTAAATAAAAAGAGGTGTCTTTTGGTCTGAATCACACCAAAGTTGATAGTTGATAGTTGAGTGCAATACTTAAGAAGAGGTTTGCACCTCTAAAGATTTGATCCCTCTCAACGCTTGACAGAGCCTAGATTTGGATCTATGCTACTTTATATGAAAAACAAGGAGTTTCACGAATGTGGCTACTGTCTGTGATGGTGAAGTTACAAATAGTATGAGACTTGAAGTATCACTGAATATACTGCTATTCTAGTTCCACTCTTATAACAATAATTAATGAATAGTTGAATTGTTAAAAGTTAAACTACAACTTGAACATTAACTATTTTAGTTGAAATAGTAACATTTCATCAATCTTTAACAGATTAAAATTGTTAATATATTTAAGCATTTAGTCAACTTTACCATATCCATATTATGTTGAATATTTGTAGAATTTTGAAATTCATGCAAATTTCCATACATGAAAGGTCAATATGACCGAATCTTGCTACTCTAGTTAGAATGCAGAGTTGAAAAGCGATAGGAAGGCTGATGTAGGTAATGCATTACCTAGGATGAGTTATTACATAATCACAGGGGTTGTACCAGTTAAAAAACAACTCTGTGAATGCATTAAAAAATGAAAATAGTATTACAATATGTTTTGTACTTTTGCATTTTCACTTTAGGGCATGGATATAGAACTCAGTTGAATTGGCCTTCTAGTATGAAATTCGTTATGGATTTGAATTTGACCAAAATTAAGATTTAATGCCGTGTGATAACTGGCACACAAAACGCCCTTTCTTACGTTTATTGTGGCAGAAGTCAACTGGGGAATGAGGAGTTGCCTCCAAAACCACAATCTCATCTAGTGAAAACTACAGTCTTAGGATTTTCCAGGGGCTCTCAATCGACCCAGAACCTTAGAGTTGCAATTTGAGTAACATATCCAACACTCCAAAACCAATGAAAATTGCAGTCTTATCACTCAAAACAGCAGTCTTAAGATTTTCCTTTCAAGGTCTATGAATCAACCCAGAACCTAAGAAACCGGATTCGTCCTGGAGGCCCCTCGTGTCCTGTGGGGATCAAATCAGACACGATTCGATCTGAATTCGTGTCTGATTCGACTTTCAGTGGAATCCGTTTTCGAGACACGTTGCAAAAACGAATCGGACGTGAAATGAGAGCGTTCCTCGACTGTCGGACACGAATCCCGAAAACATGACACGTAAAGCGCAGAAAAAGGCATTCGGGTTTGCTTTAAAACAATTTTTTGGCTTTCTTTTTGTCATTTGCAAGGAAGCAATTGGTTGAGAGTGAGTTGTATGTGCAAGTGAAGGAGTTTTGAATGAGATTTGAAGGCTATCCATTGTTTCCAAGCGATTCCAAGTGCATTCCGGTGGATTTGTGGAGAGGATTGCAAGCTCAACCATCACACAAGAAAAAGAATGTCTCAATCAACTAGGGCAGGAGGTAGGGGGCAAAGGCAAGGGAGAAATGCACCATCTAGGGCCTCCCCTCCTATTCCACCAAGCACAAGCGGTTCTCCTTCTCCGTCAAGTGCTCCATCGGCTGCCAGTGGAGCTCATTCTATGGCTCCATTTAACCCTGTTTTAGCAAGACAACAAGCCCAAGAAAAAAAATACCCTTTTTTGGAAGTATGTGACAAGGAAAGATGGGCCCGGGGCAAAGCTTGGCGAGGGAGGCAATGTGTCTTGGAGATGCAATTTTTGCAAGCATGAGTTCATGAGCACATATTTTTGGGTTAAGGGCCATTTGTTGGCCCTTCCTTCATGTGGGATTTCTTCATGCAAAGCGGTGAGTGTTAACCAAAGGAGGGATATGGAAAGAGAGGATCATGTTGGCTTAGGGAATGTGGCAGCGGCAAGAAAGAAAAAAGAGGATGATCCTCTTCCATTTTTTAGGAAGTCCTCTAACACCAAGACTCCATTTCCACCTAGCATTCATGGGCGTGGGGATACTTATCAAACAAGAAAGAGGCAATCTACAGGTGGTCCAATGGATAGGATTTTCCAACAAGAGGTGCGAGAAGAGGTAGACCTTACCATTGCATTTTTCTTCTACCTCAACTTTATCTCATTCAATGTTGCACGATCACCATTGTATTTTGAGACGGTTCGAACTATCTTGGAACGAGCTCCAAGTGGTTATGTGCCTCCTGGTTTAGAGAAGCTTAGAACCACATTGTTGGTTAAAGCAAAGAAGGAGGTAGATAAAATCCTTGAGCCAATTAGAAAAACATGGCCCTCATGCGGTGTGAGTATTGTTTCTGGTGGATGGACAAATCCCACACACCATCCACTCATCAATTTCATGGTATCTTCCCAAAATGGACCGTTGTTCTTGAAAGCGGTGGATGGTCTTGGGAAATATAAGGATGCACAATTTATGGGTGATTTATTCATCAAAACCATTGAAGAAGTAGGTGTTGAATCATGTGTACAAATCATCACAGACAATGCACCTGTTTGCAAGGCTGCTGGCATGATTGTGGAAGCTAAATATCCACAGGTATGTTCATTTTGGACACCTTTCATTTCTAATTTGCTCATTGTTTGAATTTGGTCATTGCAATGTTAGTGTTGTAGAGTCATTGATACATGCTTTTATTGCTCTTACAGGTTTCTTGGACACCTTGCATTGTCCATTCCTTAAATTTAGCACTGAAAGCCATTGCTTCAGATGTGACATGGATCGGCAACCTTATTGAGGATGCACGCCATATCCGTAACTTTGTACAAAACCACACAAATGCCCTCACCATCTACAAACAGTACACACAGCTTTCATTGCTAAAGATTGCAGATACTCAGTTTGCTTCCTCATTCATCATGCTGAAGAGGTTGAGGGCAGTCAAAACCGCTCTTGGGTCCATGGTGATTTCAGAGTTTTGGACTTTTTGGAGAAAGACGGATCAGGCTGCTTCACAAAAGGTGAAGGACACAGTGTTAGATGATGGTTGGTGGGACACGGCAGATCTTAGCATTAAGATCATGGAGCCAATCATTTCTTTGTTGCGGTTTCCAAACACGGACCAACCCATCCTAGCAAAGGTTTATGAGGGGTGGGATTCCATGATTGAGTCCATGAGGTCCATTGTCATGGAGAATGAGTATCTCGAGTATGGGACATCGACAGAGAACTTATGGACCATTATTCGGGATATTCTTATCTCCAGGTGGGATAAGAATTGTACACCTTTGCATTGCTTAGCCCACTCCTTGAACCCCAAGTTCTACACTCAGGAGTGGCTCACTAGTGGATCGGGGGCCTCACACAGAGTCCCTCCTCACATGGATGCAAAGATTGCACATGGGAGGAAGATAGCACTTAGACGGCTATTTCAGGATAGCGACATGCTTAAGGAGGCTGAGGAGGGCTTTGTAGATTTTTCCACTGGCACTGGGAGATTTGGAGGCTATGATGTGCTTAGAGATAGGGGGGGTAAGAAACCCTATGCTTGGTGGGCAACTCATGGGGCAACATCCCCTATTCTACAGAAGTTAGCCTTGAGGGTCATCTCTCAAGTTACATCATCCTCTTGTTGTGAGAGGAATTGGAGCACATATGGGAACTTGTACAGTGTGAAGAAGAGCGGGCTTGAGCAGTCCAGGGCAGAGTCGATGGTGTATGTGCACTCCAACCTTCGTCTTATTTACAGGAAGAGGGAGGAGTGGGTGAAGGGAAAGACAAAGATGTGGGATGTCTTTCCTGATGATATGGGTTTGGACAGCAGTACTGAGTTGGCATTAGCCAACATGGATCTTAATGATCTAGTGCTAGAGCTGGTCACTTTTGATGATAGTGATCGTATAGAGGGGTCATCCTCCACAGCAACAGATGCAGATCGTCAGATGGGCAGAGAGGAGGAGGAGGGGGAGGAGGATGAGGATCGGGGCAGTGGCAGTGATGAGTATGTTGATTCAGGCACGGAGGAGGACTACGGACATATGGGATTCTCCCATCTTGATCCACCCCTTTTTGTATTTACTATTAGTCTATTTGGCATTTGACAGTGCCCAGTGGCATTCTGACATATATGTATACATTTTGATTTTGATGACCTAATGAGAAATATGGTTCCGACATGCATCTATGTGTCTCATTGTGATTTGTGAATGACAAATGTGTTGTGAATTGTGATTTGTAAACGACAAACGTGTAATCATTAATGTGTTTTTATTTTAATTTCTATTGAATATTTGTAAATGTTCTAGTTTCTAAAGATTTTTGGATCTATATGTCTATATTTTTAAATTTTAATATATTTTTAAAATATATATATATATAAAACGTGTCCTACGTGTCCTGATTCCGGGGGTCACCGTGTTCGTGTCAAACTCTTGTATTTTCGTGTCCTACATGTCCTGATTCCGGGGGTCACCGTGTCCGTGTCGGACTCTCGTATTTTCGTGTCCTTCGTGTCCCATGTCCCCGTGTCAGGTGACTTAGCCCAGAACCTTAGAATTGCGATCTCAGCAACAGTTCTACTGATTTCACCAATTGATCATTTAACAGATTCCGGGGGAAGTAACCAAAAAGGAGGCGATTTGTGTATCGGCTATCGACTTATCACGTTCCTTCAATACAGTCAATATATCGTTAACCATATGAAATCAAATCCATGCCGTACAATTCACCCTTCCAGTTCAGCCTGTGATTAAAATCGAAACAGAAAACCCTAAATTGCTTTAAAAATAAAAGTAAGGCCAAAAACACGATTGTTTTTCATTTTGAGAACTTTGCCCATATCCCAAAAAAACTTAAGTTTGAGTTCACATGTTCATAACTCTATTTTCGAGTTGCAGTGAAAAAATAGGTACTATTTATTTGACTTTCTAAATGCTTCGACATTTTTATTTTTTAAAACTTTGAAGAATTTGCTTGTTTTTCATATTAGTTAAATGCTCCCATGTTTTTCCTTACTGGATTTCGTCCCTTACGATTTTTTCAACGTACGGTGTCCGTATAGTAACTACGCTTTAGGGTAAGATAAGTTGGTCAGTTTTAGCAACAATGATGGCACCCAGTTGAGCAATGATGACACTCATAACATCCAGCAAAGTTGCAAGCCCCTTGAGTTTTAGCATTTCCAGTTGAATTTCAATTGCTATGTCATGCTGACACATTTTAGAACTTGCTGAGCAAACCCCTTGGACTTTAGCATTCAATTGTGGTGATTTCCAGTCTGATTTCAATTGCTATGTCAAGCTTAAGTCCCAGGGACTGCGATGTCCCGTTTAAGAGAAATAATTGTAAAATAATTTTGCACACACAAATCTGGGATGTAAGAGTATTCGCAAGGGGATTACTGTAAATGCATCATTTGAATATGAGATTAATGCGCAGCTTCGAATCAGGAGAAACTTACCAGAATCGAGATGTGCAGACCAAAACTGCCCAGTTGTTAGTGTGCATCGTCCCCGCAGGCCCAAAGGCTGAGGAATCTCCATTTGTTTCGCTGTAGACTGTCAAAATTAGCCACGATAATACAAACAAGTGGGCTAACCTCATTTTCATATTTGCTCAAGTCGCCATTGCCAATGACTGAATATCCGCTGATAGAAGAAATGTGATTTAGATTAGTGCGAGTCAACTCGCCATTGCAATATGGTTTAATTTTTTCCGCTGACTGATAAAATTTCTCTGATAAACAATGCACTTCACAGGCTGCGTAAGATATGTCTTATGGTGGGGGTCTGCGCTCGTGCAGATGAAGTGGCTTTAGGGTTTCCGCAGCAGAGGGTTCATGGACGTAATTGTTATTCCATGGATGCAAATTTGGACCTCGTCGACAACGGAAATGCGGAGGAGCTTAGTCCTAGCTCAATATTTCTCATGCAGGCGGAGCTACTGGAAACATGGGTATGTACGAAGGCTTCTTAACGAGTCTCTACAGCATACTTGTTCAATGCGTAAGCTAGTGGGATCGCTAAGCGTTGTCGCGTTTTCCTCTTTCCAATGGTTTAAAATAACGTGTAGGGATATTGTAATTTAAAATCGAAATCCAATAACAATTATTTTGAATTCGTTAACTCTAAAGTGTTAAAATCGCTGGATCATGTTGTAAAAGCGGGGTATTTGTAAAAGGGGTATTTTGAATTCGTCAGTTTTGCAGCTAAATTGTTAAAAAAATTGCATAATAATGTTATAATGTTGTAAAAGTGGTATTTGTTATTTGTAAAAGGGGTACTTGAGGATATTGAATTTAGTTTTTATTAAAATTGTAGGGTCATGATGCAATTTCGGCAAAGATTGATGGTCATATTATGGTAAGCTTTTTATGTCAAATATGCAAGGGGTACAATGATGGAGCAATCTAGGATGACTAAGGCATTGATGAAAACGGATGGGTTGGATACGATTGTTTGAAATTGAAGCATCAAGTGCGGGATAGTCTCCAAGTAAGGTTGACTTTATTACATTCTCAAACTTATCTCCAATGATTACTTCAAGGTTTAAGCCTCAATCTAAGGTATTCCAAAATAATGTAATCTCACTCTATCAATGAGGATTATGGTGTTCATGGGGAAGGTTTGAGAATTCCTTAAAAATCAAGAAAGAGCATATGATAAAGGTGTTGGAATATTATAAACCCACTCACAACTTAGGATAAAATACTAACCATTATTTGATTAATTTCCTACCCACTAGCGTAGATAGTTGGCATCTACTAACACTACAAAGTCAACACTTGCCATCTATACCCCGAGAAAACTTTAATTCTGATTATGGGTTGATCTTGACCACTTTCTTGACTCCCATTATTAGTAACTGCACTTTCCTGCAAATTCTGTCTTATTCTGCTTTTATCCAGCTTTTGTGTGGATAAGGTAAAGCTAGTCAACTAGGAAAGTGCTATCTTTTGTTGCCAACCCATCCTCCATGATTTTCTCTCTGTATTCCATGGTTAGCAATATTTTTCCTTACACACCATCACTCACTCATTCCTTAGCTAATTCGTAAGCTCTAGGTCTAATTAGGAAAATGTTTTATTCACCTATGGGGGTTTATCATATTGAGTAAGCCTGCTTTATGAGCTAGCATGAGTTGCGTCCTAGCAACTATATTTTCCTTTCGAAGGATGTATTACCTATGTAATAATATCAATCAACATTCATTGATCATTCCTAATGTGTGTTCATGATTCTTCTTCTTCTCTCCTTATGCTAATTCCCTTCAATTCTCTGTGAGGTTAATTGTGTGCCTAGATCCTTAGCTTGTTTATAGAATTCTTGTTGCCATCAAGGCTTTAGAATTCCAACATGGTATCAGAGTGCAAGGTTGTTCAAGTTCAACATGGTATTAGAGCTCCTAGGATATCAAAGCTCTACATGGCATCAGAGCTTTGAGAGCTCATTAATTAATCCCCCTTTTTCAAATTTGAAGGTTTATTTTGCAGGTATAACTTCAAATGGATTCAAGAGTATGAGTTCCTCTTCTTGCTCCATTCACAAGTTATTCATAGTGGAAATTGAAGATTATTTCATCTCTTAAGAGACAAAATCTCTATGAGATATCTATTGGAGTTGGTGAAGAGTCTTGTGAAGAGCTAAGTGATTGGATGAATGACTATGATAGAGCTTTTGGAGCTATGTGTCTGACTATTTCTCCAAGCATGCGCTACCTTATTGATTCTACTACATACCCAAAGGATCTCTAGACAACATTGGATAGAGTTTTGGGAAAACACAATGAGGATTCTTCTAGTTATTTGGAGAGCGCCTCTGGCTCCTCAATGATTGCTCTCTCTCAAGATGTCTCAACCTCTACAGTATCCGATGAAGAAGTCTCTCATACATTTCCTATTGCTACAATTCTCTTTGATTCGAATGCTTCATCTTCCTATCAAGAAGCAAATTTTGAAGAGCCGTATTTTTCTTTATCTCTTGAAGTTGAAGATCTCAATTCATCTTCTTATGATGCTAACAATGAAGAAGAAGCGACTAATGGAGCTGCCATTGCCAGTGTTGGTGATTCTCTCATGCATTCAGTGTTATCTATGTCTTCTATCATGGATTCTGAGATCCATATGTCAGACCTTTCACACTTTGTGCATACCTCTCTTCTTGATGGTGTGCAACTCGATGTCTTCCTGGATGTTTGCTTAGCTAGATCAAGTCCTATTTGTGTCATACCACTCACCATACTTGATCCCATGTAGTTGTGCAACTCCTCCTTTATTCTTGGCGCTCATTCTTAGAGCCTCCTTGAAGATCTTGAACATCTCCTTCCTTCCTCCTTTCATACTTCTACTACAGAGGATTCATTACCGGTATATTCCCATGAGTCTACCAACATGCTTATATGCGATCTCTTGGATTCTTTAGATGTTATATCAACCAGTGGAGTCTTAGCATTCACACTCCTTGATCTTATGACCTCTCCTAGTTCCTACATGATCACTTGCGTATATCCTCACTATGTAAATGAAGATGGATACATTGTACATTCTCTTTGACAGTTTTTTCACCTATCTCGAGCTGATTTCATCTCTATTGGTTCGAAGTTCAATTCATTACATCATCTTGAAGCTAATTACAACTCTCAAGAGCTTTCACATCAATGGATCTCAGTTGTTCTACATGGTCCCAGTTTCCATCTTGCAGTTATTTGTGTTTTTTATCTAGGTGAGTAGATTTCTCTTCTTCCTAAGAAGAAGATTCCTCCAGACATCAACATTTAGGTTGGAGCAGCATCAGTGGCAATTCACCATTTTTGGTTTGCCTCTCATGTCCTTTCTTGAGGGAGGATTTTCCTCATGTGGTTTTGTCTCTTTCCTCAACTTGTTGGACATAATAATTATTAAAGGGCGACCATGGCCTTGTTGATGGGCCCTATATGCATCCATATGTATCTATATATCATCACAAAGTCAGACTTAAAGGGGGGTGTTGGAATATTATAAACCCACTCCCAACTTAGGATAAAATATTTAATCATTATTTGATTAATTTCCTACCCACTGGCCTAGGTAGTTGGCATCCACTTGCACTACAAAATCAACACTTGCCATCTATAGCCCAGGAATGCTTTAATTCTAATTATGGGTTGATCCTAACCACTTTATTGACTCCCAGAATTAGTAACTGTGCTTTCCTGCAGATTTTGTCTTATTCTGCTTTTATCCATCTTTTATGTGGATAAGGTAAAGTCAGTAAACTAGGAAACTGTTATCTTTTGTTGCCAACCCATCCTCCATGATTTTCTCTCCATATTCCATGGTTAGCAATGTGTTTCCTTACACATCATCACTCACTCATCCCTTAGCTAATTCGTGAGCTCTTGGTCTAATTAGGAAACTTCTTTATTCACCTATGGGGATTTATCATATTTAGTAAACCTGCTTTATGAGCTAGCATGAGTTGTCTCCTAGAAACTATATTTTCCTTTATAAGGATGTATTACCTATGAAATAATATCAATCGTCATTCATTGATCATTCCTAATGTGTGTTCATGATTCTTCTTCTTCTCTCCTTATGCTAATTCTCTGCAATTCTCTGTGAGGTTAATTGTGTGCCTATATCCTTAGCTTGTTTATAGAATTCTTGTTGGCATCAAGGCTTTAGAATTCCAACAAGACGTACTTGCAGGAGAGTTGGAAAGTGATGTTGTTGAGGATTAGTCTAGGGAAAACGCACGGATTTGATCCACACATAAATGAAAATGCATTCAAGAGTGACCCAATAAGCTTAAGAAGGAGGTATGCATGGGTATTCAAATAGCAGAAGTGGAGGGTTTGATGGCAACGACCATTGTGGGTAGGTTTATGTGTAAAAATATTATGGGGAGACTCTTAAACTACGGATCACTAAGCATTGGAAACATATTTTGGGTTATTTATCAAAGTTCCCCTTGTTGGTTTGAAATAGTTAAGCTTTGTATTGATTTATGAGAAAGTTGTGAAGCTATTACTAGTGAAGAAATGGATGTGGGGACTGTCAGGATTATGTCTGAAACGTTGGAGTCCAATTTTTTATCCTAGGTGGCAACCAAACTATATATAGAAAAGCTAGCTTTTAATGTATGGTTTTCCCTTAGAATTCTAACATAGCAAGATATTGGAGAAGTTGGGCAATGTTATTAGTTAGTTTATTGCAATCAAAGAAGGGAAGTTAGAAAACACTAATAGGAGAATGACAAGAACACTAGTGGAACTTGATCTCTGAAAGGGCTTATTGGTAGACATAGATATAGAAAGGGGAAGCCAATATTACAATTAAAAACTTGATTAGCGGAATATTCCTTTTAGAACATGGTTTTTGTCATGTTGTGGGTCAAAAGTTGCTTGCTCCTTAGCGAAGCAAGGCCCAATTAGGTAAAAGTAGTGGATTAAAAACATGGATATAAAAGTGTCAGCAGAGGTGGTATGTGGAAATGGAGACAATGGTTTCAAAGGGGATTTTTACGTTAAGGAAGCAAGTATTAGTGTAATTGGAACTTGTCCTAAACTTAACTTGGACAAGTTGAGGGTCGATATGCACAGTTCGCACTCTCCTAAAAAAGTTATGGAAACACTAGACCTCACTATAGTTTCTCTTGAAGTTAATTGTGATTCTTTGTTTCCATTTGGTAAAGAAAACCATATAATATGTATACCCAAGCTTTTGGATACGCTTTATGTGAGTGTTAGGAGTGAAGAATGGTTGGGGATTGGGGGGAGTTTTTGCACCTGTTTGAGTGACCATCTCAAGTTTGGATGGGTCTCGTTCTTTGGTCATTAAAGCATCCACATATTTTTGTCATGAAGACTCTGGATTTGATTTAAAGAATGAGGTGCTTGAGGAGGATGATAAAACACTTTCTTCACCTAATAAGACCTTTAGGCATAAGGGCCTCGGACACCATTCCCAAATGAAATCTACCTATCATTTAAGATCCAAAAAAAAATTGGACAAGGAACCTAAAGGGGTGGAAGGGGGCTTGGTTTGGTATAAAGGTGTTTCTTCAAATGTTGGAAGGAAACCACATATCACCTTAGTTAAGTCAAAGGCAAAGAAGGAGGTTCGGGAGGAAAACAACTTATAATTGGTGGGGCCCTTAGAGTAGGAAAATCCCATAAATCGTTTCCAAATTATCGTTATTTCCTTCAACATTAGAGGGGTTAGGGGTTCCCACAAACAATGAATCCTCAAAATACTTTTTGACATTTACAAGACTAACTTAGTGATGATATAGGAAACAATGTGTTCTAGACACAAAGCCCTTTATTTTTTTGTCTTAAAATATTGGAATTTTAGTGTAGTCAATGTAGTTAATATATCAAGATGTTTGATTAATGGGTGTAACATTAAATTTGTTTTTGTCTCTTATACAATTATGAACGAAGGTATTGTAGTGGATTTAGATGCAAATGAGTTAGGGAAATACCTTAGATTGATCAGTGTATATGGTATCTATGTGGCAAGGGGAGACCATTTTTTGAATCCCTAGTTGACACAAGCTAATTGAATAGATGCAATGTGATCTTGGGAGGAGACCTAAACCTAGCCCTAAATTTGAGAGAAATTTGGGGAATAAACTATAAGGGATCTTCTTGGGAACTTTTTTCTCAATTATTTGAGAATAATCATCAAGCATATGTGGAACCTATCAAAATTGTCTTGACTTGGAGAAATGATAGAAGAGATCAAGAAGGAATTTAAAGACTGGATCAATCCATGTTGGCAAAGTCCTCTTTTTATGGGAACCTAAAAATAAAATATCAGATGGGTATAAGGGTGGGGGTGCATTCCATGGGGGATTCAAATCACCTACCATTTATCCTTGATTTAGACCTCGAATATTGGAAACCACCTAGTCCCTCAAAATTCAATCATACCTGGCTCTTAAAGAAATAGTTTAGAGAGTTAGTCACCAAGAATTGGATTCCCTATGGTAATCAAGTAGGGGTATCTACCATGAGCCATTTTCCAAACAATATTAAAAGAATCAAAGGGTTATTGAAAGGATGGGAAAAAAAACTAATTGCTAAGCCTAAAATAGAATTAAAGGAGGGGAAAAAATGAATAAGTGTTATTTTTGAAAACAATGTTGTTTGTATATTTTCAAACGAGGAAGCTCAATCCTTGAAGGAATTGGAATGGAAAACAAGGAACTCCTAAATAGGGAGGAGGCCTCTTAGAGACTTAAGAGCATAGCTCTTTGTACAAATGAATGAGATAGAAATAAAAACAAATTTCATGACTATGATAACCATAGAAAACTCATTAATACCATTTGGGAAATCATGCTTCCAAATGGTTATAAGGTTATCTCATCTAAAGAAATTATAGACACTGTCATAATACATTTCAATTCCTTATTTAACGATGTCGAGGAGCCCAATATAGGTGAAATTATGGAAATTATAAGTATATTTCCTTGTCTCACAGATGAAGATATGAATCAGACCTTTTGTGCACAAATTTAAAGCTCAAAATTGAAGATTCTTTTGTCCCCCTTCAAAAAAGGAAAAAGTATTGGTATTGACGATTTCTCTGTGGATTTTAATATGGGGTTCATGGATCTATTAGAGTAAGATTTGTTACAAGTTGTGGAAGAGCCCAAGACTTCTGGAAAATTCATAGGGGCTCTCAATTCTACCTTTATAGTTGTCATTCCCAAGAAACAAGATGCAACTACTTTTGAAGACTTTAGGCCAATTTATTATGCAATTATATTTACAAGCTCATATCCAAATCATTACTAATATATTGAAGGGAACTTTTCCCAGTATTGTATTTGATGAACACTTTGGGTTTCTTAATGACCATCAAAAACACAATGCAGTGGGAATTGCCCAAGAAGGAATGCACTATGTCAAGACACAAAAACTACAAACAACTACTCTGAAGATTGATATGGCAAATGCGTATGATAGAGTGAATTGGTTGTTCTCAAATTACTACTTCTTCACTTGGGTATGAATTTGCAAACCATACACTAGATCATGGGGTGCTTGGATACAATGTCTTTTGTTGTGTTAGTTTATGGATCCTCATCAAGGTTTTTATATGCTTGAAGAGTGTTTGTTATCTCCTTCTCTTTTCATTTTTAGTGGTAAAGGGTTTAAAAGTGTTAGTTAAGGATGCAAAATGGAAAGGTGATTGGAGATAGTTTCTCCGAAGTTTTTGACACAAAAATAAATAAATAGCACATTGAAACAATTTATCATTCCTCTTGAAACAAAGCAATGTATATTTGATTTGTTTCTCATAAATATCAATAGAAGGATTTATTTCATTCGAAAAAAATCACTAATAAAATAACTTTTTTCGCTCGCTGATAAAAGAAATATGGCTTAGTATTTTTCGTCGATAAAATAAATATGAAATAGATTAGTGTGAGTGCATGACAAAAAATATTTTCAAATGTTTATGGGTGCCTTTAAGACTTTTATTGCTTGCTTCTTTCGAAAAAGAGCATAGAAAAATGGAACCATCTATACCTCATAAAGAAAGTTGGAGTTTTTAGTGATTTTCATAGAAATTTTTATGACTTGGATAAAAGAATTGGGAAATACTTATAAGAGTATTATTCTAGTATGTCTGGATCTTGGATTATGGTAGGTTCGCCACATGAGCAAAGGGGGTGTTTGTCCTATAAAACAGGGATTATCATACATCAATTTGGTGTCTCGATAAATCATAACTTTAAACATAAATTATTATTTCACACAAAAATTATCAGTTTGTTACACAATTCACTTACTTGGAGAGGAATTTGTGATCTTTATTTTGTTAATTTATTTTAATTTGTTTTAAAGCATCATAATCATTTTTAACCTCATACAGATTTAGGTTGAAAATAGTTTGGATGTGTGCAGTACAGTGATAGGGTGTACTCTTTCTAATCATGGTGGTTTGGTTGTTCACTATGGATAAGTATACGAGGAAGCTTTGGATTATTCTGATGCCTATTCATTGGAGGGGGGCATATTTGTCTCTCTGGTGGTAATAAATTTTAGGTCCAAGACTAAGGATAGATATCACCTCATTTCATTCCATAGAAACCAAGGAAGGTATTCAATCAATTTTCGAATCATCACATAGGAAGACATTAGTCACAAAAGGGTTTGTGGGCGATTCGAGAGCTCTATCCAATCGATTGCAATTTGACAACATCCTTAAAAGAAAGCACCAATACATAACCAATGTGGGCATGGATCTATTGGTTCTATTACAAAGGGGATAAGTCTAGCATGGTTGATTTGGGGCCACTAGGTCTAATCGGAATAATATTTACTTCACTTCATAATGGATTGGGTGGAACCATCAATGTGGCTTAAGAATCAGGCCACGGGGGTTGATTCAACTCGATTCCATCTTTATTCAAGTTAGGAAAGGAAGTAGAAAGTGGTAGTTCAATTTTGGTTAGTTTTTGGCATGATACCTTAGAGATGAGTAGGCATTTTATCAAGATGAAGGCATCTTCATGCTAAGTTGATGGTCTATTGCTTGGGAGCCTCCTTTTTGGTAATATATATGATTCTATTTTTATTCAGTTGAATAAAAGAGTGAATGTTATGATTTTTTAGTGGTTTCTTCTAGAGAGGGACTGCTTAGGTCTGTTAGTGGGGCACAAAGGAAGGGTCGGTATATATCGATGGGTTTCAATTTGGTGATTATTTTAATACAATAGAAAAAACCCCAAGTTAATTTATGGAAGCGGTTTAAAAGAGAATAATTGGGCAAAGGAAATTGATTGGGCATGTGTGGGGATTTCATCAGAGGGTGGAACAAATAAAATAAATATGGCAAATGCACGCGATGGTTCTCTGAGAAAAAGAAGAAGAAAGTGTATAAAACAATGGAGCTATCATGTAAATATTATCTTAAGGACATTAAGCTACATACAGTGGTTAGTATCCATTCACATACACTGGTTTGGAGGATTTTTGGAATAGGTGCAATGAGAAAAGTATTTGGAAGAGGATAAAAAAGGATTGAGAAGCCTTGCATGGTTATTATCCAAATTTGTATTTTCTCTCACAGTGATGAACAAGTTTTTCTTTTCACAATCCAAATGATGCAAATGAATTTTATCCTCACATTGGAAGTGGGATTTACTCCTCTTACATTAAAGATATTTACTCATTTTGACTCTTGAAAGGAACAAATATATATTTTTCCAACTTGGGTGAAGCTTTCGATGCTTCCTCTCAAATGTTAGTTTGAGGATGTTGCCATAGTGGTTGGGAATTCTGTATGAAGATTCATTGAGGTTGACATTAGTTTAAAACCATGAGAATTTGTCTATTGAAATAATACTTAATGGATTATATTTGAAATATTGTTTGGCAAGTGAGATTTCCCTCCATAAGGGATCCAAATCTTGTTTACAATCTCTCATTATTATGCCATTCCCTTCTAGTTTATAAGGTGTCATAAGTATGGTCATTTAGTAGAGGATTGTGATATACCTCTTAGGGAGAAAGATTGGGTTCAGAGGAATTGTATGAGACTAAGAATAAGGGTATGTTTTGGATGTCATCAAAACTAGAATGTCATTTGGGGAAATATCAACTGACTAGTCCATTGGTTTTGAAAAGTATGTATGATGTGCATGGGGTATTGAATTTTGATAGTCAATATGATAGTAAGGAGATCCATAGTGATCAGGAGCATTGTTATACCCTATCGGAAGATCGGGATTTGGATGCAGGAGCTATAAAACTATATGCAGATCCTTTGGAAGTTTTAGGTAATTATATAAATGATTCAATTCCATTAAGTTTGACATTGATTAGGAAAAATGGGAATGATGTGACCTTTTGGTATAATTTAGATCTTGCATGCCTACCTTTTTAGGTAGAACTAAAGACCCTTTATGCGGTTAAAGGGGATGGGACTCTTCTCGTATTTCTCTATGTTCCATGCTTATTAACGATAAGTTAGACAAGGAGGGGCAATCCAATAGAAAAGGTTTATCTTAATTCTTCTAGGGATTATGAAGTTGCAAAGGTACAAATGGGTGCTTGATTAGCTACCCACAACACAATTTGATAATGACAAAAGGTTTTTTGGGCTCTAAATGTGGGGAGGTGGTTTGCAGTTTAGTGTTTAATTCAAGAAGAGAGCTGCCCAGTGGTACATAAGAAATCCTTTTTGTCATTGGCATAAGAAAAGTTTGTGTTCAAGGTTTTCTCAGGGAAGCAATCATTAATTCTTGGGGCACTTAGATCAAATGGATCCCCTATTGAGAGTGGACCATGATTTTCCTACTCCTCAACTATTGAGTGTTGGATAGATTCCTCAAAATACTTGTGAAGTCACACAAGTTATACATCTTAATGTCATAAGACACAATGGGTGATGGTTGTGGAATTGTTTCTAAAATGAGGAAAATGTCTGTGGGTTGCGATATTTTGCTGATAAATATACATGGTTATCTGAGTGGTGTAATTACTAGGTGTTAGTGTTGGAGTTTGTGCTAGACTACAATGGTACAAAGCCTAGGAATATCATAAGGTTTTAAACTAAAGCTCTAGGTTTTTAAAATATTTTTGTTCTTTTGGTGTGTAACAACATAAAAGGATTCCACAGTCTAGGTCGACACCCTTGTTAGCCATTGTGTTCACTTGATAATTATTTGCTCTCAGCAGATGAAGGAAATTGATAGATTTGAATTCATTGATCGTGTACTTTAGGATGTGGCGTGTCTTAGTCACTGGGTTCTTGAGATTCTTCACAAGATTCCTTGATTCCCTTATAACCATCATCGAGACACCAAAAACCACCAGTTCCTCTATGCCAACATTCCTTGCAAATGTGCAATAATTATAATTTTCGAGCTCTAGGTTTAGCGTAAGGAGCTGAGAGCAGCTGCAGCTGCAGTTAGCCAGCTGCCATGAGTGTGCTAGGGGGTGGGGATCCATCTAACACCTCTCCGATCTCAGCAGAAGAAGCCTTCAGAAGGCTTATCATGTCGATTAGGAAGAAACCATCGGGCCCTTCAGTTCCAAAATTCATTAAGAAGTTGGACACAATCCCATAAATCATTTTGCCTGAACACAAGCCTATAAAAACTGCCCTAGCTCTGGCTGAAAGAGGTTTGGTAGGACAGTTTATGGGGCTTTATGGGGCTTTGGCCCTCTATAAAAACCACCGACGACTGGATTCAACGTAACTGGAGACCTCAGCTAAAGAATAGTGTGACTTGCTATGACGTTGGAAGAGGGTTCTTCATTGTTTAGTTCATAACCAAGGAAGATCGCGATCTGGTCTTCAGGAGTGGCTCATACTTCATGGGGACTCAGGGATTATATCTCAATAGGTGGATGCTTGACTTTGATCCTACATTCGATGTACCTAAAGAGGTTCTACTATGGGTTAGGCTCTCGAACCTCCTAGTCCACTGCTAGAACTTCCACTCGCTACAGAATATAGGAAATGGACTTGGCAGATTTATTGACAAAGTGGACAACAAAGGCTAATACACCTGCGTAAGGATCTGTGTAGAAGTAGATCTGGAAGCCTACCTTCCAGAAGTTGTAAAACTCACCGTTGGTGCTTGGCACCACTATCAAAAGCTGGATTATGAGCAACTCCCATTCAAATGCAGAAACTGTCACGAACACGATCACTTCCAAAGGAACTTCCCTAAGGCCCAACCAGAGGACAAAGAGGATGGAGAATGATGGAAACAATGAAAAACTGATCAAGACATCACCGAAACCAAGTGAGAAAAAAATCTCAAGACCATCGGAGAACCCCCAACCCAATCCAAAAGCCAAAGGAAGGCTCAACTTTTGGGAAAAACCCCGATTCCACTGAGACCCAAGAGGGGTTAGAGAATCCTGTGAAGGAAGTGAAAGAAGTTGTGGAATCGACAGATCCTACTCCCCCAGAGGACGCTCAAAGGGAAAAAGAAGCAAAGAAAGAGCTCATTAGATTGGGCTCGGACACAGGGGGGACTCCGATGACGGAGGTACTAAATCAAGCAACTCTGAAGTCACTCCTATCAAGACCACCATGGGACGGAAGTCTAAGAAGAAACAAAGAGAGGAAAAACCTTATCTAGATATCCTCCAAGGTTCCCAGAAAACCCTCAAAGGAATGATAAATACCAGATCCCCCAGCAAGCAAGGCCAGGCTCCAAAGGGAGCCACAAACTCCCAAGTTAGTAAATAATGCATTATGTCTCCTGTAACTGCAGAGGTCTAGGAAACAATTTGAAAGAAGAAGCCCTGAAAGACATTGTAAGATTGTATTCGCCTGAAATCCTTCTCATCTAGGAGACAAAATTGGAGGACTGCGTCCTCCTCCAAGCAAGCAAAGCATTTTTGAAAAATGGTCAAGGGAAAGCAGTCAGTGCAAGAGGCGCATCAGGAGGGATAGCTACCTTCTGGGACAACTCCAAATATGACCTGATAACTGAAGAAAGCAACATACATTGGCTTTTCACCAAACTCCTCCACAAAGAATCTGGTCACCAAATAAGTCTGTTCAATATATATGTTCCGGTATTACTAGTTGAAAAAAGAAGCTATTGGGACTCCCTAGAGTCCTATCTTAGCATGCACAATCCAGAAAAAAAATGTCATTATTGCAGAGGATCTTAATGTAACCCTTGCAGCAGAGGAAAAAAAGGGTGGCTCTCCGGTCCAGCTAGAGAATGGGTTGAAGACCTCATTTTAGATTGGGATCTGGAGGATATCAAACCCTCCCGTGAGAAATTCACCTGGACTAACAAAAGAAGGGGCCAGGCCATATTGCTACCCGCCTTGACAGGTTCCTCGTCCAGTCCTCTTTCTTGACCCTCGGTCTCATGGCCTCTTCTAAAATCCTGCTCACTTATACATCTGACCATAAACCCATTCTTCTTGAGCTCTCTCTGGGAAAAACTCTTGGTCCCATCCCTTTCATATCCAGTCCCCTCTGGATTCAGCAAGAAGGGTTCTAGGAGGTGGTCTCGTCGTCATGGAACCGACAGATCTGTGGTTCCCCCTTCTTTGTATGGGATGAAAAGCTAAGGGGCCTAAAAAAAGAGCTGAAGGAATGGGCTAAATCGTTGAAATCCCCCACCTCCAAAAGAAAATATGCACAAGAGGCCCTAGAGAGTCACCGATTGATCATGGAGGACTCCGAAGTAACTCAAGAGTTGTTACACAATGAAGAAGAACTTCAAAACGACTACCATAAACCATGCAAGGTGGAAGAAGAGTACTGGAGGCAGAAGTTTAGAAGTCTGTGGCTGCAAGCAGGAGATAAGAATACTAGTTATTTCTACAAGCAAGATGAGGCTCACAAGCATTTCAAAACTGTAAATGAAATCCATTATCAAGGCACCTTGGTAAAAGACTTTGAAGGCATTAAGAGAGCAGCCCACTCCTTCTTCAAAGACCTTTTCTCAGCCCCGGAAGAGAATCCAATTGATGTAAACTCCTATCCGCTCGATCTTATCCCTAAGCTTGTCCAAGATGTAGATAATCTGCTTCTGACAGCTCCGATCAGCATGGAAGAGCTTAAAAAAGCCTTGGATTGCATGGAAGCAGATAAAGCTCCTGGCCCTGATGGTTTCACAACAAGGTTCTTCTCAACTTGTTGGTCCACCATCAAATTTTACCTTCTAAGAATGGTCAGGAAATCTCAGAGATGCAGCAAACTAGGAGGTAACACCAACTCAACCTTCCTTTCCCTGATCCCAAAAGAGAAAGGAGCCAATAACTTCAGTAGATTCAGGCCCATCTCCCTATGCAACGCAACCTATAAGCTAGCCACAAAAATCATTGCCAACCGCCTTAAGAAAATCCTACTAAAAATCATCCCAAAAAACCAAGGTAGTTTAAGAAAAGAGCGAAAGATTCTTGACGATATAGTGCTGGTGCAAGAAGAAATTCATTCAAGTTGTCATCGGAAAGAAAAAGGCATGGTTATTAAGCTTGATTTGGCAAATGCCTTCGACAGGGTGAGACATGATTTTTTGTTTGCAGTTATGGATAAATTCGGTTTTTCAATTGCTTTCATAAGCTGGGTAAAGGCCTATATAACTTCTCCTTGGATTGCTCCTCTGGTTAATGGACGCTCAACGGATTTCTTCCAGGCCTCGAGAGGGATAAGATAAGGCTGCCCCTTATCTCCGCTTCTCTACATCATTCAAGCTTCAGTCCTAAGCTTCCAACTGGACCACTGCCAGCATATCCATTCTCTCTCAGGCCTCAAGATGGTCCAAAATGTAAAAGACATCAACCATGCCCAATTCGTTGATGACACCCTGCTCCTTGGAGAAGCAAGCATTATCTCGGCAGGTTACTTCAAAAGAGAGCTGGACATTTACAAGGAGGTCTCAGACAGCAAGATCAACTTTCAGAAAAGCAAGATATTCGGATGGAACTGCCCCATAAGGGAGATGGCAGGAATTGCAAGGCTCTTAGGAATGGAGGGAACCCTTTCCTGGGACTCCTTCAAATACCTAGGGATTCCCATCTTCAAATCAATCCCGAAAGTTTCTCACTGGATGCCTCTGCTGGACAAGTTAAAATTCAGAATTCAAGCCTAGGGAGTAGCTTGGCTAAATTTAGGACGAAAGGTGACTCTCCTAAAATCTGTCCTCACAAGCACTCCCATTTACCAGAATACAATTCTTCTTTCCCCTAAAACCTTCGTTAATAAAGACGACGGTCTGTTGAGAATATTTTTATGGGAACGTGGGAAAAATAATGAAAGGAGGCTTCACTTAGTAAGCTGGGACAAGATAAAGAAACCTTTCTTGGAGGGAGGTCTCCAAATTCGAGACATTACAGCTTAAAACTTAGCTTTGGGTTATAAGCGCCTATGGAACCTAGTCTCTGGACATCCCAACGGGAGCAAGAAAGTGCTGTGGAAAAAATACTTCTAAGGGAGTTGCACAAGATGCTTGGATCAACCACCAAGAGCTTTGGACGAATTGCTAGTCTTTAAGCTTTGCCTTAAAGCCTTGGAGCATTTCAAATCTAATCTTTATTGGATACCTAGAAATGGGAAAAATATGAGATTCTGGGATGATTCGATCCTTGGGGATCCACCTCTAGGACAGAAGGAATAGCAGACAAATATCAAAACTTGGCTACAGAACAAAAATCTTCTTACCTTGTGGGACATTTCCAGTTGGACTGATGACACAGAGAAAAGTTGGGAAAGATGGAATCTGGGAGAGCTGCTAGAATTTCTAGAAGGATAGGCCAGCACTCTGAGAGAGCTCCTTCAAGGAAAATCCCCCTTAAAACCTTTATCAAAGGATAAAAGAGGGTGGGGTTCGACCTCTGGATCGTATTCGGCAGTAGAAGGATACAAAATCATTCAGGCAATCCCCTACGCTCCTCCAGATCCATCTCAATAGAATTTTGTATGGTCTATTGCTTCTATTCCCAAGATCGACTACTTCTGTTGTACTCTCGCTCACAAAAGCATCCTCACCAGTGACAACTTAAGAAGGAGAGGGATGGAAGTACCCTCAAGGTGTCCTCTGTGCGTATCAGAAGAGGAGAATGCAGATCATCTGCTCCTACATTGTCCGTTCGCTCATGAAGTCTGGAGGGATACTCTGAAAATTGGGCCGGACAGATTCACCATGCTTGAAAATATCCAGGATTTGCTAAAACTTGGGCCACCAGATGACCGTTTAGCCTCACCAAAAAAGATCTCCTCAAAGCCGGTTGGATGTGGCTCCCCAAATTCACTTGCTGGAAACTTTGGCTTGAGAGAAACAATAGGATTTTCAGGGAGAAGAGCTGCACTCCGTCTAGAACAGCAACCAAAGTTAGAGCTCTCATGGGAGAGGCTTTAGAAGCCAAAGCCACCCTCAAAAATTCATTAACTCTGGACAACGGAGAAGATAAGTGGCTAAAATATTTGGTCCTGAATCATCAAGTTAGAATCACTATCCCCTCATCTTCTATTGTCGAATGGGACATTCGTTTGGTAGAGTAGGAATTCATTAAATGGAGGTTGACGCTAGATGACCATTGCCTCTTCCTTGATGGAGCATCAAAGGGTAACCCAGGAGCGGCTAGTGGTGGAGGGGTGCTCCTGGGCCCTGGAGGCACCATATTCCTTAGCTTCGCCTGGGGGGCTGGGTCATGATACCAACAATAGAGTGGAGGATCTAGCTCTTTGGCAAGGTCTTAATTTATCCCTAAGCAATAATATACTCTCTCTCATAGTCTTTGGGCATTCTTGGTTAATAATCCAAGTAGCAAACTCGAAGAGGAACCCTGCTCAGGTGCACCTATCTACCATTCTCAAGAAACTCAAGCTAATGCGCTCCAAGTTTCAAAAAATAAGGTTCTTTCATATTCTACAAAATTTGAATTCTATGGCTGATCTAGAAGCTAATAATGGCACACTCCTGAGCAGGAGCTCACTGTCAGCAAATGGGATAGAAACTCTATGCAATATTCCCTAATTCTAGAGGTGATTCTCTTCGTCCGGTCAACAAGTCTCCCCCAACTTCAAAAGAATCAAATCGTTGGACGAATCTTCTGGTCTTGTCCTCTATGGACTGGCATCTAAAACGGTCTTCGTCAGGCTTGAGTGCAACGAGACCCTTTAGTCCCACCCGTCAGAACCTCCATAATTCCCGTGACATTTCAAGAGCCCAAGGTTTTTATTTATTCAGAAAGTCTCTCGCTGAAGCAATGAGGAAATTTCAAAGCCTCAAGGCGCTAGGAACTTGTTGGATTTCTCAAGAGAACGGGACAATCAATTTTCTATCAAAGATGGCCTCCTTCGCCTCATGTTCTTCTCTAGGACCCTTAGTGGATGACCGCCTTGCAGAGCTCCTATCGAAATTGGACAAGCTTAAAAAGCAAGTCCATGAGCAAGCCTGTTTCTTGCAATCACTCAACAGCTCTAGAGAGAAGAGTTAGATGTTGCTCAACCAAGATCTTCGCAAACTCCGGGAATAATTTACTAACTCCAAGGAAACCAATGATGACTTCACGAAGGCCACCAATGTGTAATTCAAAGATGTTTCAAACGCCCTCGGGAACTTTGGGAACCATCTCAGCACTCTGGAAATTAAAGTCAAGAAGCTGCTGGCAAAGAAAGATGGAAAATAAGTGGTGATTATCTCATCTCACTCCAATTTTGGTTTTAGCTATTCCTTTTTTATCGACTGTTGTTTTTAGTTTCAATGAAAGAATGTAAGTGAATATGGCAGGAGTAATTTGGAATTCCGGTTCACTCATCAACTGTCAGTATTCTAGTTATGTATGTATGAAAGAAATGAACTGCTACTTTGTAAAAGTACTTGGCAGCTTCTTTGCCGACCTCTAATTCAAAATCATACCCGTTGTTGTCTAAAAAAAATACAGAAAATGAATCGAAAGTATGAATAAATAACCAATACTCAGGCATAGAATAGACACTGATAAGTAAATGTAGACATAATAACAAGGATGACATATTGGTATATAAACTACAAACAATAGGTATACACAGGCCAACTTTGAAAATTATACATATGACAACAAACAGTTGATACATGTACATATTGAAAATACTCTTACGCACAAAAACATTATGGATAAAAGGTATACAATTACAAAAGGATGCTAATGAGAAACAAAGGATAGAAACACTATCATTTGCAATATCACAAAACAACTACATAAAAAACATCGATTTGTATATGTATTAAATCATAAGTCAAAGTGGATATATATATATATATTATCTTGAGAAAAAAATCCTTTATTCATTGAATAACATGAACTGCTCAAAAGAGCTTACATTACTGTGTGTTTCTTAAAGAGACTGCAACACTTCTCAGCCTTTATGACTGCTATGCACTCTTTAGAACAAAAGGTTCTACAAACATATTTATAGCAAAACATACAAAGTTCTGCTTGACCGATTTTTGTCATTCGACTTGATCTGTGGAATCTTGTTTTTGCAATCCTCCTTCGCTTCCCCTCTGCCACGAAGGAAGTTTTGTACATTCTCTAAAATTTGATTATGTCTACGCGTTCTCTATTTAATGTCGTTCATCCATCTCACGTGAGCCCTGTTTTCCACCATTCTTCCAGTCGTTTCCTTTTTGTCAAAGTGGAGACAAAAACAGAGTGGTTTCACCTCTTGTGACGACCTCTCCTTCAATAATTCCTGGATGAATGGCTAATGCTTGTTTTAACAAAGTATTGGCTTCAGTGTTATGCTCTCTGTAAATGTGACTAAAAATGACCGCTTCAAAAGCTGGTTGTAGTGCATGAATTTCCTTCAACAAGTTATGCAAATGTGGAGCTCTAATGTGATTCTTTCATGTTGCCCACTCTATTACAGATTTGGAGTCTCTGTATATGTGCAGTCGTGTTATCTGTTTGTCCTTTGCAATATTCATAGTTGCCCAGAGTGCCGAGAGTTCCGCTTTACTGTTTGTTTCCCTTCCAAGGCCAAGTTTGAAATGAATTTTGTTTATCTCATATAGGTAAATAACACCACCTGCACCACCTATGGGAGGGTCACCCTGGCTGGCCCCATCAAAGAAATCCTAGGGATAAATTTTGTCGAACTCTAGTGTTTGGACATGTCTTGTTTTTCCCTTTTTAGGGGAGGATTTGTGTTCCTGGACCTTCTGCACCAGGAAAGTTGATGTAACGTCAATAGGGGTCCACAGATTTTTGAAAATCGCTCTATTACACGCCTCCCATATGGTATAAACAAAGAGCACAGGGAATGCAGCAAAATTACATACCACTGCGTTGTTCCACCATGCTTGAGTTTTTTGCTCCCATGTCCCTTCAATGTTGTTCATCCTTCATTGGGTAGATTCTTCATATGGACATGAACAAAAGAGATGTGAGGTAGATTCTTCCCCTGATTTGCACAAGAAGCAGATACCTGGGCCTTGTAATCCCCTTTTCCTCATATTTTCCCACATCAAAAGTTTGTTATTTATTGCCAGCTAGAAGGTGATAATGGTTTTCAGAGGACTATTGGAGGCCCACAATCTCCCCCACCACCATGATTTGTCTACTTCAAATTGTTCCATAATTGCCACTTCATATCCCTTTTTAGATGTATAGTCTCCATTTATAGCATTCCTGGTCTAGATAAGTTTATCCTGGTCATCTTCATTAAGGTAAACAAAGTTTCTTTCTAGCAAATTTACACAATTGTTCCATCTCTCAGCATCATCTCCCTCCAATTGCAAATCAAGTGCACTTTTCCACCTTGTTCTGCCTAAAAGTATGGGCTGCTATATTTGCACCTCCACAAGCTTGAAACATCTTTGCTCTCTTAGCTTGGATATGACACAGAATGGCAACTTTCCTCTCCTTCCCTTGCCCATGGAACTTCTCCTAACTGAACACTTGTCCCATTACCTATTTTCCAAGGCGTTCAATTTCCAATGAGTGGGAAGGCCAACACCATGGCTTTCCATCCCACAAGCCCATTTTAAAGGACTTGTTGGGATTTATGAACCATTCAATCAAGGTTGTATCTAGGTAGTACTTGGAGCATAAGACTCTTCCCCATAAGGCATATGTGTTTTGGACAAGTCTCCATAAAGATTTGGTTGCCAGGGCTCTACAAAAGAGCGTAGGGTTCTTAATTCCCCATCCCCCAATATCCTTTAATAAAGCAACGGTTGTCCATTTAGCCAAGGGTATACCTTCATTCTGCTTGCTTGTTGTCCATAAGAAGGAGAAGCACTTTTTACTCATTTGTGTCAGTATTCCCTTGGGTATATATGCTATGGATTCCCAATAGATTGGGATGCTTTGTAGAACTACCTTGATTAATACCAATCTTCCCCCTCTGGACAGAAACCTGTTTTCCAAAGCTGAGATTCGAGCTTCTACCTTCTAATATAGCCACACCCAATCTTGAAAAGCACAACTGTTACGTTTAAGGAAAAAACCTAGACACTTGAAACCTCATGACATTGGGTTTGTTGGATAGGATAGTATCTCTTTTGTCTATTGGACTAGCTCATTAGAGAATTCATTGTGAGCCAACAGAGATTTATCTATGTTTATCATCATCCCTGTGGCCTTCTTATAATTCTCTATAAAGGCTGCATATTCCTTCATATTATTCTCTACTCCTATCCCGAATAACAAAACATCGTCCACAAACTATATGTGTGATTTATTCTGAGCCCGACACCTTGACTCCTTCAATTTTCCTTTCCCTTCTTGCTTTAAGGATTATCCTGCTCAAAGCATCAACCATAAGAAGAAAAATAAAGGGGATATATATATATATATATTGCATCCTTAATATATCTTCAAAATACACTTACAGAGTTTAAAAGAAGTTTTCAATCAATATATATGCAAATTCCCCTTTAACGATCCTCTATTATCAACAACCCCTTCTCCTCTTTGATATTTCTATATTTATACAAAATGAACTAACTAGAAACTGTTTGTAGATCCAAAATTATATGATCGAAAAAGTCTAAAGATAGATCCTATTAATTACATCGATAAAAAGTGTTTTAAACACAAATTATATGTTGCCAGATAAGCAATAAACTTAAAACCGATTGAATTCAAACTTTTTTCCATGAAGATCATAAAGACTTATCTTGACATCATGTCATAGCTTGTGAGCAGCTTCTGCAAGTATAGTCAGACTGCCTAACAATTGGGATCTACTTCGAAGTCGACTGAGTTCCTCTTCTATAGCTGACACCTTTTCCTGTAATTCTTGGTTTTGCTTGAGTAATTTAGCATTTGCTTCATGTGCCATCTTTCTCCTCTTAACTGCTTCCTCAATAACCTGAACTCATTCTGCATAGTTCGCATTGATTTCTTCAAGATCTTGTCTAGTCATACGATTAGCACTTACGAGTTGATCATTAAGTTGTTTTAGATGTGAGTTTTGAGCCTTATAGTGATGTAGAGCTTTCCTAAGGCTTGTAATCTCAGTTTCTTCTTTAGTTTGCATTCTCTCATCCAGATCATCCATGTCTCTATTTATGTCTTCTTTAACTAAAATTTCAGGAAATGAAATCTTTTGCTGTTCAACTAAACCTTTAGTATTTAGAACCTGTATGCATTCCATGTCTTCTTCTGCGCATGAGTGCTTCCTGCTTATGCCTTCACTTAATTTAGAAATGACCTCTTTATGTTTGTCCACGAATTTATTCACTGGAACACCAGGGATTGATCTAATGTTTTCTTCAATATTCTCAAGAGCTTGAGATATCATACCCTCAATCCTTTTAGACTGGGTGTCTTCTTTGCTGGAGGATTCTTTAATGTCAATCGCCTTTTCTTCTTGAAGCCTAGGGTTAAGAAGTATTTTCATATTCAGATGAAATTTATTTGTAGGCCTAGTCTTTAGTTGACATTTGATTGTTTCAACATCCGTGATACAAGCATAAGTTTTCTTAATAACCTGAAATTCATGCTCTGAAATGCTCGGTGTTCCCATACTCTCCATGACTGAAATTTCCTTTATGAAACCAGGGGTGCTAAGCGTCATTACCATTTGCTCTGCGTCTGAGTTAGCTTTTACATCCACATCCGAAACAACTTTCACATCTTCAAACCCTTGTTGTATTTTGGCTATATTTTTCCTCTTGCTGTAACTTCTTAATTTCATTGGGGTTTCTTTTCTTTCTTGTACCTCTGCATCAGTCGACCTTTTAACTTTAAAACTAGACCATAATAGAAAATGCGTCCAAGTCCACTCTTTATTTTCCAATTCCTTAACAATCAACAATTTTATTAAACCATGATGAAAAACACTATGAGGAGTATGGACTGGATGATTTTTTACCTAGACTGCCATTTTTTATAAGATTTTAAGAAGGTAGAATGGTAGGTTCAACCTTGATACCCCTGCCACATGAATGAGAAAGCGCAGGTGATGTTAAAAAATCATTGCAAAATGACCCTCATAAGTGATGTATCGTTGAATAATACTCAATACCTATCGCCATTCTTGTTTTAAAGCATCTATGTGAATTTCCTTGTTCCAATCTAGGGTTTCATGACTTGACAAGAGGAACAAACCTATAACAATCTGAAAAGGGAATTTCTTAAACCACTTATCCCCGTCCACATCTAATCCGGTGGCTTATGTGATTGACGTTTCTGAAACCTCAAAGCTGATACTAGTGAAATCAACCCTTGTACCAGTGAACCTCTTGGAAAATTCCCTATAAACCTCAACATTATACCCTGTAATATTTTCAAAGAAGGTAAACCAACCAACATATTTCAGGAATTGTGTGTATTGTGGATTTTTTGTAGCCCATTGAATGTCAACTGGCTCAAACCTATGCGGTTTATCGCACATTTTCTTCATGGTCACTCCTATAAGTTGGAACTATAGATTTCATACCTTCAAAAGACTGTTCATTTGTGAATACCAACTGTTAAAAACAATTAATGTGAAAGCATTGGATACTGATATGAAATCAATTTTCATTTAATGATATCACCTAGTTTGTTAGATCATATGATGATACATGCATGTGCATTCATTTGATATTGAGCCACGTCTTGCCTTCATTCCACGTTTTACAAGGTTAATTATAACCATTGAAAATCGTGAAAACCCCTTCAACATTCTGGCAGCATTTAACTTGTTCAAATTTTATTTTTCGTTGTTAGAATGTTAGTACTTAGGACTAGCATGTACTTTACATAATTAATCTACCAAAATAATTAAAAACCATGTAATATATTATGAAATAATATGTGTATGGATTTTTATAAAATCATGAGCCAAGAATTTAACCTATAATTTAACAAAATACATAATATGACATAAGACATTAAGGTTACAAAAGTAAACATAGAATTTTCCTAGGACTATACAACAAATCTAGGCTACAACTCGAGTACTAACACTAGGTGGTTGTGGTGATCTCTGTATTTCTCTAACTCTTTGTCTTGGGATTCAAGTTCTATGGCATTGTTCTTTTATATTAAGATATGGACAAGGAGATAACAATTATAAACACATATGCACTATACAAGTGATAAGGTGATGTTTTGGGATATTTATTTTAGTATGGATATTACAAATCAAGCCATGATTATTATGGGAGGTGATATGAACTTCTCCTTAGGAAAAGTTGAAATTTGGGGACTTACAGCTTAGGTTGACTCCTTATTTGACTTTTTCATTCAAATATTGGAGGCATAGGATTTACTTGGCATAGATCAAATAAAGATAAACCCTCCATGGATATATAAGTGGATTGGAGAATATAAGAATGCAAAGAGGTTAAGCAAATTTCTTTTATCATAAGGATTTATATATGACCAATCCAGGATTAGGCAATGGGTGCTTCTAGTGAGAATCCAATCACTTCCCACTTCTTTTAGAGATGAACAAAGTAGGAAGGAATCCCCTTGGTCCCTTTAAGTTTAATCCATATTGGATCAAGAAGAATATTTTGTTAGATTAGTCGAGAAGAATTGGTCTCCATATGATTATGCAAGGGGAGAATCAAAATCAATTCAATTTGAGGAAAACATAAAAATAATAAAATAGATGGATGTGGCATTGGCCCATGAGAAAAAAGATAAAAGACTGACTATCACAAGTTATATTAGTTGTAAGCTCATTTTGACACTTTGTATAAGCATGATTTGGTAGGTTTTTCATCTTAAGATGTGAAAGTGGAGGTCAGTTTATTATATACTAGGAAAAATGAGAGAATGTTGTTGGATGGTATGGTGTTGTAATCTACATGATTACATGTAACATAAACAACATAAATATAGAAGGTAATACCTTCAGATCATTATACAAAGGAAGATAGCAAAGTAATGGAACAACAACAACACTATATTATATCATAGCCATAATATATGTAGAAAAGTAATAGAAATCTATCTGAATCACAACTTACCGACCTATATATGATGTGTTACATATAGTTATTTGGTTACAATATTAGTTATGTTGGCTTAACCGATCGACTATAACTACAGAACCGACCTAATGGGGATCGGTCAGAGGACCTAGTAGGTTGGTCAAATAAGCTCCTCCAAAATCCCCCCCACCAACAAAAGTTTTCTTCATCCCAAAGAGAATAATGAGATGTTGTGGATCTAATGATTATGTTTGATAACTAGTTGATGTAGTTTATGGACCAGGACCAATGCATGCTTCCACAGTAGTTGGGGCTAAAAGAGCAAGCCGTCGTTTGAAGTCTTCCCATGTGTGTGAAGTTGTCTACATTTCGACACTTAAATAAACAGGATTAGATAACCAACTAATTTTCTCATTAATGGAAATATGCTTGATATTGTACAGGTTGAGTCCCAACAACAACTATTGGCTGTCATATACACACTGTGGATGGTTTTGAGCTCTAACGACCCTGTCAGTCCTGCGCTCCCCTTCATGGTTTCTATGCGATCGACTAGAGGTGGGGATCACCTGCCTCCCCATACTCATGAGGATGTTGAAGCCTTCAGGTGCCTTATCGCAACGCAAGGCAAGAAGTCTTCTCCTCTTCCTCTTCCAATGTTTGTGAAAAAACTGGATGATATCCCGACCATTGCTCTACCTCCAGATCAATCCATGTATATTGTAGTATCATTAGTAGAATGAGCTTTAGTAGGTCAGTTCATAGGCCTGTGGCCCTCTCCGGGAACAACAGATAACTAGATCCAAAAAAATTGGTACCCATTGATTGCCAACAACGTTACATGTTATGCTATTGGAACAGGGTTTTTGTTGTTTGAATTCATCTCCATGGAGGATCGAGATCTAATCTTATGAATTTCACCATACTTCATGGGGCCAAAAGGGCTCTATTTAAATCAATGGAACCTAGAATTTGATCTGGCTATTGACGTTCCCAAAGCTGTCTTCGTTTGGGTTAGACTCCCCAACTTGGCGATCCACTGCTAGACCCCTTCCTCTCTGCAAACAATTGGAAATAGATTAGGAAAATATGTTGACAAAGCAATCACTAAAGACCAATGATCATGTGCTTGGATCAGTGTTGAAGTATATCTGGAGGTCGACCTCTCAGAAGCAATCAAGATAGCTGTAGGGGATTGGAAACACTACCAACAACTGGATTATGAACAACTTTTGTTCAAATGCAGACACTGCCATGAATACGGGCATTTTCAAAAACATTGCTCCAAAAATCTTCGTGTTAACCACGATAAATAAAAGGAAGAAGGTTGGAATCAGGTAAGAAGGTCGAAAGCTAATCCTGAATCAGGACTAAGAAGAGAAGGGACAAACACTAACCCCCAGCAAACCAGAAAGGAAGCGGCCTTGTAGAATGAAAATGGAAACAATCTCTACATGATGGAAGGCTCAATAGAGGCAAAAATCGTTGATGGTCAAGCTCTGGAAAGGCCTCCATCCCCTAAAATGGAAACCATAGGCGAAGAGGATCAACCAAGCGAAAATCCCTAAAAGCCAAAACCCCCATGATGCAAGAAACATTAGCCGAAAATGAGCCTCAAGAAATAGGAATAGACGGAGAGTCTTCAGAGGAAGAGGATGGAGAAATAGGGACTTCAATCACCACTACAAAAAAAATAATAAAAAAGGAAGGAAATTAGCCAAGGAACGAAGAGAGGTAGCAACCTACAAAGATAAGCTACAAGGATCCCAATCAACATTGGATGGTATGCTAAATCCCAGAATCACAAGACATAAAGGACAACCCTCCAGCGGGGCTTTCTCACTCCCAAAAGGTAAGTAATGAAGGTTGTCTCCTACAATTGTAGGGGGTTAGAGAGTCATATGAAAGAACAAGCAATGAAAGACTTAAATTATATTTCCACTCCCGACATCCTTATACTCCAAAAGACTAAATTGGAGGAAGGGGAATTCCTCAAGGTTAGCAACCAATATTGGTAAAAGGAGAAGGAGTTGGGTAAGCTCCAGAGGTGCCTTCGGATGTTTAGGAACTCTCTGGAACTCTGTTAAGCTAGAGCTCGTCCATACCGCTTCCTGCACCCATTGGGTCCTCACGAACCTTCGTCACAAAGACCTGAGACACTTGTTAAGTATTTTCACTATCTATGTTCTTGTGATCTACTATGAAAAAAAAGATTGTTCGAATCTCATTTAGGAGTGCTTAAGTACCCATCAACCAGAGAATATAATCCTTGCTCAGGACATGAACATCACCCTCTCCGATCAAGAAAAAAAGGAGGATCAATAGTAAGAGATCCCCTTTAAGAACAAGTTGAGGACATCATTATGGATTGGGATATAGAAGATGTCAAACCATATAATGAAAAAATCACTTGGACTAATCGAAGGATAGGGCCAGGGCACATTGTTACCCAACTTGATAGATTCCTAGTGGAACACTCCCTTCTTTTGCTTGGTTTTGTTGTTGACTCTTCAATACTTCCCTTTAGTGTCTATGATCATAAACCCGTCCTCCTAGAATTCACTACTTACAAAAATATGGTCATATTCTTTTCCGATTCAGCCCATCTTAGATCCAACAAGATGACATCCTTGATTTAGTTAGATCTATTTGGAAAGATTCGATCTTTGGATCTGCATTCTACGTTTGGGAAGAGAAACTCAGAAGACTTAAATTCTCCCTCAAATCCTGGGCCAAAAAGTTACAATATCCCCTCAAGCAAGGGTTGGAAGCCCATAAAATTATGATTAATCGCCAACAACATATGGAGGATCATATTGTTGAGCTAAATAGTCTTGAGAAAGAAGCCAAACTCCACCGTGCTCTTCATTCTGCTTGTCGAATGGAGGAGGAATATTGGAGACAAAAATCTAGAACTTTCTGGCTCCATGTTGGAGACAAAAACTCAAGCTTCTTTCACAAACAAGCAAAAGGAAGGAAGCAATTTAATTCGGTTAAGGAAATCCACTATCAAGATCATGTGGTCCAAGACTTCAAAGGAATAAAGCAAGAAACCGATATTTATTTTAAATACATTTATTCTGAGGAGAGACCATTAGAAGAAATCTCTCCCCACATTTTAAATCTAATCCCTGCTAAGTTCAGTCAAGCAACAAATAATATGCTTAATGCCTCTATCTCAAAAAAAGAAATCAAGCATTCCCTAGCAGCTAGGGATCTTGACAAAGTGTCGGCTATGGACGATTTTACTGCTAGGTTCCTCAAAGTATGTTGGAATATTGTAAAAAATGATCTCCAGAAATAGGTCATGAAATCTCAGTTATATAACAAGATTAGATGAAGCACGAATTCCTCCTTTATGGCCCTCATCCCTAAAGAAAGAGTGGCCATATCTCCTTCAATAGGTTTAGACCAATCTCCCTTTGCAATATTGGGTACAAGATTATAGCCAAAGTCATGGAAAAAGAATTAAAGGTATCCTCCCCACTATCATTCCTAGAAAAAATAACGTGTTTATTAAAGGGAGACATATTTATGACAACATTATACTGGTTCAAGAGGAAATCCATTCGAGTATCCAACGAAGGGAAAAAGGCATGATTGTGGAATTGGATCTAGGTAATGTGTTTGATAAGGTTAGGCATGAATTCCTTTTTCAAGTTATCCATCGTTATGGATTCTCCCCTTCCTTTACCACTTGGGTAAAATCTTGCATCAGTGCCCCTTGGATGGCCCCTTTGGTAAACGACCACGAAGCTAGTTTCTTTCAAGCCTCTCGAGGCCTCTACGAGAGGTGCCCCCTCTCTCCTATTCTCTATGTTATTCATGTCATTGTTCTCAGCTTCCAGTTGGATCATAGTCGTATTCAACAAGAATTAATGGGCCTTCGCATAGTATGAGTAGTAAAAGACATCAATCATGCACAATTTGCGGATGATACACTTCTTCTGGGAGGAGCAAGCACCTTCTCGATGAGAAATTTCAAAAGGCACCTGGATCAGAATAAAAAAGCATCAGGAAGAAAAATTAATCACAGGAAAATTCAAATCTTTGGATGGAATTCCAACTCAAAAGAGATGGTATAAATTTCTAGAATCTTGGAAATTGAGGGAAAACCCAGTCTGATGCCTTCAAGAACCTAGAAGTCCCTATATTCAAATCCTCCCCTAAATTTTATCATTGAATCCCTTTGTTAGACAAGATGAAAGCTTGAATCAAACCTTGGGGCTCGTCTTGGCTAAACCCAGCTGGGAAAATAGTCCTAATAGAATCAATGCTTTCTAGCACCCCAATTATTCAAACCTCCATTCTGCTAGCTCCCCGAGGAATTATTTCAAAGATTGAGGCCCTCCTGTGAAGGTTCCTTTGGAAAGGTGGAAGACTTAATGAGAACAAGCTCCTGTTGGTCAGTTGGCGAAAAATTTCTAAACAGTCAACTAAAGGTGGTCTCCAACTTCGTGATCTTCATCTTCAAAACCTGGAATTGGGGGATAAACTCCCCTGGAATCTTATATCAAGAAGCCATTCTTCGAGTAAACAATCTCTTTTGAAAAAGTATTTCTAGGGGATGAGGACTAGATGTCTAGATACCCTCCCAAGAGTTGCCAAAGGTTCGCCTATCTTCACCATCTTCCTGAAATCATTTTGACTTTTTCATTCCTACTCTCACCTGAATCCCAGGGAATGGTAAAAAAATTCAAGTTTGGGAAGACTCTATACTCGGAGATTCGTCGAGACACTCGATTCCTAGTACTTCTCATTTTAAAAAATACTTTCACTCCCTCTTTAGGATATATCCTCCTGAGAGATTGATAGCTCTGAGGTCTAGAAAAGGTGGAGCATTCAAAACTTACCCCCCCTCACCTGCAAAATGAAATTTCACTGCTACTCTCTCTACTTCAAGGGAAGGCCCCCATTGTAATGAGAACCAAGGACATCCATGGTTGGGGTTCCTGCACTGGCGTTTAGACTGTAGCTGTTGGTTATAAGCTTCTCAACACGATCCCTACCGTTCCCAGCAATGCAGGTCTCTGGAAAGCCAAAAGCCTCCCTAAAGTTGACTTTTTAATTTGGACCCTGGCTCATAATAGCATCCTGATAGGGGATAATCTCTGTAAGAAAAGGTTGGGAAGGACCTATGAGCTATCCCCTTTACCTCGCACAAGAGGAATCAATTAATAATCTCCTGTGTTCCTGCCCATTCGCAAAGGATGTTTGGAAACGAGCTTTTTCATGTTGGTCTGACTCGGTTCATCTTCTTGAGGACATTCCCAATCTTCTTAGCAATTGACATACCCTCTGCCCCTTCTCCACTGCCAGAAGATACCTTCATAAGCAATGTTGGATGACTATCCCCAAGTTTACTCTCTAGAAGCTTTGCCTCGAAGAAATGCTTGGGTTTCTAGAGATAAGTCTTCTTCTGTTGCCCAGGTTTTGGTCAAGATCAAAGATTTGTTAGGTGATTGCCTCAAATCGCTTTGGGCTATAACAAATCAACTTTGGATCTACCCTGAAGAAGAAACTTGGCTGATTATCTTCACTCCAGAGCTACCCAACCCATATGTCTCCCCTATCATTAAATTAGATACCTAGGAAGTCCAGATGGAGATATTAGAATTATTGTGCCATTAGATCTTCTGGCAATGAGTGCAATTAGATTCCTAATTATTATGTAGTGAAAACGAATGAATAATACACATTGAACAAACAAAATCTCAAAAAAAGGGACAAGTATTGCTCAGGTAGTTACGGTATAAACTTCATTACTTCCTAGCAGTATACAATGGTAATACATAAAGGAGAACTCGAATCATGAGAGATGAATTTGAATATACCAACTCAATCTGACTGCATGGCTACCTAGAAGTGTCTAAATCACTATCACAGTTCAACTGGCTAATTCCATATCTCTAATCTAGTCTCTCAATCAGTTACAATCAATAAAACCAGTATAATTGTAGTGGTAGGTGAGAAATAGGTGAGAACTGGTGCCTTCCCACATGCATCCATGCATAATTGATGCTAATTGAACTAGAGGAGATCTAACTGAATGCAGTTGAAGCATAACTAAGCTTAACTAGTTACCAACTGCTAACAACTGAATAAGATTGGTGATGTCACTCCTAGTGGCTCCTAAATTGTAGGGATTGGTCTAAGAGGCACCTAAACTGATGCTTGCAACTACAGTCAGTTCCAGTTAGCCTCTATCGGTGTTCCCCACACTCTAGTGACTGGTACATGTGGCCCCATTAGGCCAAGTGGACCTAGTGGTACCAGTGGACCCAATAATAACTAAATGACTACTAAGTTAGGAAAATATAATATAATAGACAGTTTGGACAAGGGAGGATTGTAAATCCTAACACCCCCCCTGAATCCTAACTTGGAGACCTGTGGGCCCTGGAAACAAGGCCAAAAGTCACCAATATACAATCTAAAATATAAAAAAAAATTGCTTAATAAATCGAGGAAATAGGGGAAAACCTCATGGGACCCCCCCTTAAAAATAAGCCGGAACATGAAAAAACAAGCTATTTTTAGAAGAAAAGAAGTTTACTCCTTACAAAATAACTTGCAGAAACTCTGCTGCAAATTTACAGCTGTATGCAGCAGTATGGTTCTTCTGTGCAGTAGCATCCTGAAGTTGTGCATGTGAACCTCTCCAAACTAATGGCTATGTCTGGAGGAATTTTCCTCTTTGGAAGAAGCAGAATATGCTCAACTGAATCAGAAATATAGACAGCTGCTAGATGACAACTGGACCCATGTAAAGCAACTGAAATCAAACGATGAGAGATCAAAGGTGCTTGATAATTCGAACCATGTGAGGAACACCCAAGCAACTAATATATTGTAGCCTTGAACATGGAACCATGTGAGGTAAAATCAACCCCAAGTGTTAGGAGCAAGTGTCCGGATGAATGCATAATGTCTCCATCTTTACTAGTTTTGTGAGGAGATGAGCATGTGATCAAATAGATAGGTAGAGAGGCACTGGGACTATGGAGAGCAAATGATTGAGCTCCATAATTTGATATAGCTTCAGAAATAACCAATGATTCACAAAATAAAATATCAACAAAGTTTGAAGGAGACTTGTGGTACTTGTTTTTTCACACCAAAATTGATGAGACCAGCTACATGCATGAATGAAGGCTCTTAGCACTTAAAAATTGAACCAAATAATATCATATTAGATCCAAATAAGATCATATTAGATCTAAATAATTTCATATCAGATTCAAGAGTGTGGAACAATATCAAATCCCCAACAACAATTTTGAAGGAGACTTGATGTACTTGATTTTTCAGACCAAAATTGATGAGAGCAGCTACAAGCATTACTGAATCTCTTGAAACTTAAAACCTAAACCAAATAAAGTCAAATTGGATCCAAATAAGATCATATCAGATCCAAATAGGTTCATATCAGATCCAAGAGTCTGCTCCACCGAGATGGTAGATGCACAATTTTTTCCTTCTTCAAAATTATGAGAATTGGTGCATGCAATCATGAAGGAATTTATTGGAAGGTCTAGATCAATGAGAGTGAATGGATCACTCCTAGAATATGATATTATTTCCAAAATATCCATGGTATTACTTATCTACACACCAACAACATCATATCATTAGAGATAGAGAAATCAAATTCCTCTTCATTTTCTGAAACAATCACCAATAAGCTATGCATAGATTTTAAAATAGAAGAATCACTGACGAATTTTTGCATAGAATGGAAGGAGAATTTTTCTTCAAAAAGAAAGATTTGAATGTCTTATTCTAGATCATCCATGTGAGAAGATGATATATCAAAGATCTCATAAGCTTCCAGAGCAACAAGAGAAGGAGTCACTCCAAGGAGACGTTCTTCAATTCGAATTGAATGTGTGGAAGATTCTGCTTCTTCTTCATCTTCAATAATTTGCTTTGTTGTAGGAGAGGGCACATAGAGTTCATTATTGAACTATGCATGCTAGATTTTATCTGAACCTTTCTCAGAAGCTGGGGTTTTAGAGTCATCTCCCATATGATTGTTAGGTCCTCTTGATAGAGTGAAAGTGATGAAGGATTCCCTGGAGGCAACCATGTGGTTGGATGCTCAAGAATCTATCAAGTAAGCCTTCGACAAAGTGAGGCCTGCCTTCAAGGCATGGGATCTCTCATGTTCTTAAGTATTATCTACATCATCAAACATCTCAGCACCTTGTGGAAGGGCAATATTGTTCTGTATAAGGAGAGTTTTCAACTGGTCTAGGGTCTTCTTCATGCACGAGTCTTCTAGGTGAAAACCCCTCATACAATAGCGACACTTTTTATTTTCAAACCTTTTCTTCTTCTTGGAGCCCGAAGCTCCTTCGGAAGTATTTTCATTCTCTTTAGGCTTTGAATCATATGCTTTAGGATCCTTCCCTTTATGTCTCCCTTTAGCTTGCACTTTGGTAGAGTCTATCACTAGGAGAGATTGATCTTTGGAAGTCTAGATGACTCCCATATGGACCAACTTCTCTTTCTCCTGTATTAAGGACTCAACAAAGGAATCAAGTGAGGGAATCTTCCAATTGGGAATGGAAGCTCTTCTGGAATGGAATATTGAGACAAATAAATAATACTCAGTACCTAGTTTGTTGAGTATGGAGAGCACATGTTGGTCCTCATTTCTTTCTATTCCGCAATGTCTGCATTGAAGTACAAGAGACTTGAATTTGGTAAAGAATTGTTGTATGGTCTCGAAACTGTTGGGATGTAAGGCTATGAACTCGTTTTCCAAAATGTGTCCACGAAGCTCATATTTCTTTCTAAACAAGACTTCAAACTTCTACTAAGCTTCTTTGGGACCCCTCAAACCTTTAAGGTGAAAGAGGAGGTCTCTGGAGATGTGAGTACATAGATAACCAAAAGCTTCATCTAAGCGGTTCAAAAACTTATTTTTCTCAGCTCGATGATCGGGCTCAGCCTCCCTTCCTAGTATTATCTGGAAGAAGCCCTTGTTGCGCAAGGAAACTTGCATATCTGCCCTCCAATCAACATAATTAAATGGCGTTAAGATCCAAGAAGGTTGTCAATCCATAATTCTCCCGCTGATCAGAATATATCTTCAATCAAGCTACGTAGTACCTATGGAAAAATCACTGCAAAACCAAAACCATTCACACTATGTTAGAATCAAGCCTTCCCTCTCGACATGTACACTTTCTCAGAGTCCGTCACGCCCTCACCACCATTTTGAATAAATTCAGAGGAATCAAGGCAATCTTTACGGGACTTATGTGGAAACCCAGTTGCTTTTGGTGTACAATGGAGAGTAGACAGACTTGAAGCTTGCATGAGATGGATCTAATACCATATTAGAACTATTGTGCCATTAGATTTTCAGGCAATGAGTGCAATAAGATTCTTAACTATTATACAGTGAAAAGGAATGAATAATACACACTGAACAAAACAAATCTCACAGGAAACATACAAGTATTGCGTAGATAATTACAGTATAAACTTCATTACTTCCCAGTAGTATACAATGGTAATACATAAAGGAGGATTCAAATAATGAGATATGAATTCAAATCTACCAACTCAATATGACTGCAAGGCTAACTAGAAGTGTCTAAATCACTATCGGAGTTCAACTGACTAACTCTAGACGTCTAATCCAGTCTCTCAATCAGTTACAATCAATTAAATCAGTATAACTACAGTGGTAGGTGAGAAGTAGGTGAGCACTGGCGCCTTCCCACATGCAACCATGCATAACTGGCGCTAACTGAACTGGAGGAGATCTAACTGAATGTAACTAAAGAATAAATAAGCTTAACTAGTTACCAACCGCCAACAAGTGAAAGAGATTGATGTCGACACTCCTAGTGGCTCCTAAATTGTAGGGATTGGCCTAGGAGGCGCCTAAACTAATGTATGGAAGTGCAATCAGTTCCAGTTAGCCTCTATTGGTGTTCCCCACACTCTACTGACTGGTACATGTGGCCCCATTAGACCAAGTGGACCCAATGGTACTACTGGACCCAATAATAACTAAATGACTCATAAGTTAGGCAAATATAATCTAATAGACAGTTTGGACAAGGGAGGATTATAAATCCTAACAAGAGAAACTAGACTTTACAAAATGGATAAGAACTTTTCATCGGCATACTCTTTTCTTTGATGGAGCATCTAAAGGGGATCCAGGGGCGATAGGAGGGGGAGGGATTCTTCTTGTTCTCGAGGACCAGATAGAACTCACTTATTCTTGGGGAATAAGAGAAGACATGAATAATATAACCAAAGACCTTGGCCTGTGGCAAGGTATGTCTCAAATGATTGCTCGTAATATTAAGGAGGCATTGGTGTTTGGAGACTCTCGGCTTATCAATCAGCCTGTGGTTACTAATTCTCTCCCATCATAGATGAAGTTGTGCCATATTCTTAGAAGAATCCAGAGAGTGGTAAACTACTTTCGAAGAATAGAGTTCTACTATATCTTGAGAGGATTGAACGATGACGCCAACAAAGCAGTCTCCTGAAGCAAAGGGACCCTCAATGTCAATGAAAAAACCTCCTGCTCCCCTCTCCCACAGGACAAAGGGCATGTTCACACATAAGGGACATAGTCGTGTCACGAGTGGAAGGAGCATGTCTGGATCACTCATGCGAGCACGTGGCATCGTGGATGTGAAGCTCTGTCCTTTGCACCATTGTACAAAAAGTTCGTCGTCATAGTTGAACTATGATGGAATTGAAAGCATAACAGATCAATTCCCTCTGTGCTGAAGTCCTTCACCTCATTCAATCAGTTATGACAATTTGTGTGATGCATTCAGCCAATTTATTGGGAACTATGGGTATCCTTGGAGAATTTAATGATTCATTACAACTATAAATGTTGTTATGACTATGGATCGTTATCTTATGCGTCGAAATCAACTCATTGAAGGATTTATAGTTACCTAAAACAACAGGATCTTTGACGTGGCCCTGGATTCTAGCTATGAATCCATAACTCCAACGGTCGCGCCTCCTTCGGTGGTAGATGAACTCAAGGACATTTGCAAGGCGATTAAAACACATATGAGTTATTTGTTGTGAATAGATGAGGCAGGAGGTTGTTGTTTCGAATCGGTGGATAACGACCTGGTTCGGATCCACGAAGATATAGCTAGCTCAATCATGCAAGTGAAATACTCATTGCTGACCTAGTTAGTTGAGTTGGAGATTGAGTTTGAGAAGCTGACATTGTAGGTGGTGAAGCTGGAGATGGAGAAGAACAATGGGAATGCAACGCCTTAGAACTCAAATCCTCTCGACCGAGAAGCAAATTAACTTTGAGCTCTCTAGTTTTGATAGTTATGAATCTGTATTTATTCCATGCTGGACTTCTATAATCGTTGTTTAATTTTGTCTGTTCTTAATCTAGAATTATTAGATCTAGAAGCTCTCTTAGTCTTGAAGGAAGATAGACTCTGGTTTAGAAGTATCAGATGCCATTTTTTCCTTGCTCTAATGCATCTATATGGGATTTACTGTTGTATTTACCTCGGTGGTTATACCATTGTTTTTCTAATATAATCTATACCCATTTCTGTTAAAAAAAACAAATGTTGGTTGTCGACAACAAGGAGTAAGCAATCAATTTGAGAGGTAATTGGGTTGACTTCTATCTTTGCAATTTGTTCTTGGGAAACCTAATGTTCCTATTTCTTCTATAGGTCGACTAGGTGGTTCTATTCCATTGGATTTGTTGCTCTAGATATTGGAGGGTGGCAAGATCTATAGTGGCCTTTGCTAGAAAATAGGTGCCAAGGTGGTCTGAACTTTCCCCATATCAATGAAATTTGTTTGTAATAATTATAAAACGTATCGAGAACAAACTTGGACTTCATTTCCTCAACATTACATGCCTTGATTTGCTTGTGTCGATCAAGGGAGAGATGATTGATTTGCAAGGAGTACAAACATATGCTTGACATATTCATGATCCTTTTGATGGACTGCCTCTTGGTACATTGAAGCAATGGACCCAAATAGGCTCGTAATTTGGTCTAATGAATTCTTGGTTGATGGTCACTAGAGAGTTGGTGCAACCTGAGAGAGTATTTCCTGGCAAGTTTGCAATGCTTTATTCTACTCTTCTACACTCTTTTCAACCTTGCGCTTATCGCTACCCATCGTCTATTCTTTTCTTTGAGAATTGAATCCAAGAGAGCATCAAGTTCATGATAATTTGGTATTATTGAATAAAATCTAATAGGTGCTTCTATAGGGTCTTTTGTGAGCTTGAAAGGCACATTTGGCAACCCCTTTTTATTCATTTTGTTTTTCTTCTTTTGTGAAGTGCTAGATGTAAGTGCTTCAGTCAAGGAGTAATAAGAGGGGTTGATTATGTAGGAGTTAGAGGTAGACTAATCGACGCAAGAGGAGCAGTTGATGATCAAGGAACAATCGATACTAGAAACACAACTGACGTTGGAGGGATGCTCAATACCATGGGGATAGTCGACACAATGAGAACAATCATTGTTAGAGAAATGGTCAATGACAAAGCAATAATCGAGGGAGAGGTACTTGTGATTTTTTCTTAAGTCTTCTCTACAAGAGTAGCAATGGAAGTGGATTGAGTACACATTGGGACTTTTGGAATGTCTGGTGCATTTTAAAAAATAGTCCAATAAAATGACATAGGTGAACGGTCTACAAAGGGAACAATCGAGTGTTTGAAAATGTCGACTCTAGGTGGTGGAATGATTGGAACATTATTCTATGGATGCTTGGAGTATCATTTTTCACTTAGCCGACCATTTTTCTTTGAAATTTTATTGTTTAGTATATACTTTCTCTATGAGAATATCCAATTTTTCCTTGGACAGGTTAGGCTCTGATTATTGGTCATCTTGCAGGTCGTCGTCCTCCGTAGTCTTTCCAATCAGGTCTTCGAATTCAACCGGTTTAGTTAGTTTTGGCACATGGATGATACAAAGAGGATTTTCTTCTTCAACATGAGGTCCAAAAATGTCTAAGTACGACCCAACTTCATAGTCTTCCATTTTTTCTCCATCATCTAGGGCATATTGTATTTCTTTGATTTCTCTCCAAGCAGAGTCAGGAGTTGGATGCAAAATATGTGATTGTGCATTGATATCCGAGAAGATGTCTTGGAAATATGGATAATATTTGAGCTATGTTACAGTTCTTGCAGTCTTGGATAGATGGATAATAGTTGAGCTATGTTGCAGTTCTTGTAGTCTTGGATAGATGGATAATAGTTGAGATTAGTTGCAATTCTGGAATCTCCTTGCATATACCAAACCTTAGTGTACTCGAGGTCCAACTAGATGTGCAAGGTCAAAGGCAGACTTCGACGAACCTATTAAGGAACCCTCCATTTTGAGCATGTGGTTTTCAAGACTTGATATTAGTTTTCAAGCCACATTTTGGTGACTACAGGGCCTTTGGCGTATCCGTGAGCCTAGAAGACATTGAAATTGTACATAGATGCAGAGTATTTTGCAATAAAGTAGGGGTCATTAATGAGTGTGATCCTGTACATCACCATATAAATGAGAAGGGATGGGTAATGAATTGTTGATCCAGTCTCTTGGCATTTTTTACCAGTTGACTGAACTATGCCAGCCAAATAGTCAACCCAATTGAATAACTTTCCTTCTATAGTGATGACTTTTATAGCTTCCAACATATTGAGCCAAATATATGATGGCCGACCCATGCTGGTTAAGCAAACATAAATAATAATGGCACCAAATTTATAAGCAGTGTATATAATTTTGCTGATCATTAACCCTTTTGAATTCTTTCCTTGCATTGAGCCTATGAATTCTTCAACCAGATTAGGATTTGCCCTAACCAGTGTGGTAGCCCCTTTTCTCAGTAACCTTGTCACAACTGCAATAACTTGGGCATTAATTTCTAAGGGTTGACCCAACCATAATTTTCCATTATGGCATCTACTCACGATAAACTATGTGATTAAGTATTTGAGGTCATCGAAACTGTCCAATAGGGGTGCGCTCAAATGGTGAAATATCTTTGCATTAATGAATTTTTTTGCAGACTTAGACCATTTTTCAATATGAACTCCCCATTCTCGTGGTCCTTTCCAGTGCCTCCTCCATTACTGTTCATTGGTGCAAGCTCTATGGATTCTAAGTAGGTAAGCTTTTAATGACGACATTGCAAGATCTCTCATCTCCAACAATATTTTCGTAGTTGTTTTCATTGATCTTGTTGTTGTAGTACCTCACTTTAATGCCATGATGTGTGCAATTTTAGGTAGAGGATCAGGGTTACGAGTTGTGGATAGAGTTGGTTCTAAATGGAGTTGCTCAATTTATCTGCAAAAGTGATCTCAGTCTTGTTTGAGGTCCATACTTACAGATGTAGATCTCAGCGGTTGATTTCATGGTGTAGGTGAATGCATTAACTGTAGGTTTTACAGATGTGAGTTGTTTAATATGCGTGAAGTGTCGTCTCGGTCAAGATTTTTCGGTCGGTCTTCATGACTTCATCGATACGGTCAGTCATGGAGTTGTTTTATGAGTGATGTTTGCTTCAACAGTCGACTTGTTCTATTGCATGTCGACTGGTCGGTTATAGGCCGATTAGTTGGTCCTTCTCATCGGTGAGATCTAGGTGGAGTTTGATGAGTGTTATTGATACTTTGCTGTAGTGAATTCTTTTCTTTCCAGTCTACTGTCATTGCATTCAAATTTCCTACCATCAACAATTTCTAAGAATCATTTTTATATTGATATAAATCGCTATCTAACCATTTCGTTCTTTCATGTTTTTTTCTTTTCAAAATTACAATTAATATACAAATAAATAATCAGGCACAAACTTGGGGGGTGCAACGTTCGACCATATAGAGATACGACTATTAGTCAGTGTCACACCCACTCTAGACTTTGTATCTTATTAATCGAGTGCCATTGTCAAGTTTAGAGAAAGTTCATCCATGTAGAGTCCTTAGTCGAACCAACCCGATACTATTCAACTCTTCAATGATATACAAGCCCAACCAAGTAGTGTGAATCTTTTTAGGTTTCCATTTTATCTAATTGTCATATAATAGTGCAAGGCCACCAACTGTGAAATCCTTCTATCGTATATCTCATTCATGTCAGGCTTTATGTTGTTGCTTTTGGACTTCTTAATGATGCATTTCCATTTGTCAATGATATTCAAGTTAATTTTGTTCAAAAATAATGTTCTCTTTTTCTCTAGCAATATCCAAATTAAGCATGTCTGCTATAATTGGGGCTTGTTGTTTGAAGTGCAGTGGGACGACTACTTCTTATCCATAGATTAGCTTGAAGGGAATCTATCCCGTCGATCTTTTGTATGCCATCCGACAGCCCCTTAAAATAGCGGAAATTGTATCGTCCCAGTCGTCTTTATCAATATTACAAATTTATGTCAGTCCCTTGGTCAAAGTTTTGTTGAAAGATTCGACAGCTCCATTAGACTATGGATGATAGTCCATGCTCTTCTATTGGTTGATCATGAATTCATTTAGTATAAATTTTATGGTTTTGTTGACAAAGTGCATGTCTTGGTCACTTATTAAACTGAGAGGACATCCAAATCTTGTGACTATATTTTCATAAATAAACTTAGTTGCTACCTCACTTGAACATGTTTGCACTAGTTCATCTTTGGCCCATTTAGTGACATATTCAACGGCTGTGATGATGCATCACTCTCTTGTCCATTGGCCAGGGATTGGGAATGGAGCGATGAAGTCAATAGCTCAGATTTCAAATGTGAGACTTGGATTAACAGATCGCAAAGGAATTTCATTCCTTGGTATTGGTCATGCCATCCTTTGGAATTTATCACATTTGCCTACATGTGTTTGATAATATTTATTCAACGTCGCACACCACAATCCTGATTGCAAAAAATTTCGTGCAGTTGTGCCCTCCTGTCGATCCACTATGTGCTTCATCAATGATATCTTGTCGTTCATGCTCTAGTACACATCATCAAAGCATCTCATATGGTCCCAACTTGTATAAGAATCCATTTATTAAAGTGTATGGCATAAATTTCATTACCAAGATATTATTTTTCTTTTCAAACAAACCTTCTAGTGCTCGACCCTCTTGTAAATACTATGCAATATCCTCTAATTTTGTCGATACTGCTTCAACTCAAAATAAGTGAGTGTCAGGTAAGTAATTGTCTATTCCACCAGGTTCCTCGCATATTTTTATTCTGTACAACTGGTCGAAGCCGACAATTGTATTTCTTGGTCGGACAATTATTTCAAATTCAATTTCTTGGAACAAGAGGATCCATTGGCTTATACGACCATGGTGGAGCCGCTTGTTCACTAAATACTTCAGAGCTTGATGATAGATGTAGAAGATGAACGGATTAGCCAATAGATAGTGTATGTATTTGTGTATTGTGAAAACCATTCAGAGGGCCTCTCTCTCTGTCATTGAATAATTCCTTTCAGCTTTGTTGAGCGTCATGCTAGCATATGCATTGGGATATTCCATTATGTCCTTTCCGAGCTGCATAAGGATCACACAAACTACTACAACAAATGCACCGATGTAGACATGAAATTTTATCGACCAATTTAGGAATGAGAGAATGGGAACTTCGACTATTTTTTTCTTCAAAAGTTCAAATAATGCCTCACATTCTTGTGACCACTAGAATTCTTAATTTTCTCTGAGCAATTCTTGTAGGGGATACGTAGTCTCAGAATAACGTCTTACAAATTTTCGATAGTATCTTATGTGTCCCAGTGGTATGTGTACCTACTTCAGGATTACCAGAGGCTTTAGGTCGAGAATAACTTTGATCTTCGCAAAGTCAACTTTTATTCCTTTTATACAGACAATGTGACCCAGAAGAATTCCAATTGGTGTTGTGAATATGCACTTTTTAATGTTCAATGAGAGTTGTATCTATTGTCATTGTTCTAGCATAAGTCAAAGGCACTATATATGGTCACAGAGTAATGAATATATTATTGAGTGCTTGGAATGCTTTGACAACTATTCTCGAGAAGACTATTGGTGCATTCTTTAACACAAAAGGCATGGATTTATAGGCGAATGACCGAAGCTCACAGATAAATGTGGTCTCATACTAATCTTCCTTGGTAATAGGAACTTGACTATATCCAAAAAATCCATTTGTGAAGGAATGGTATTAATGTCCGATGACTTTGTTAATAATCTCTTCGACAAAGGGTGTAGGAAAAGTGTCATCCAAAGTAACTTTCTTCAATCATCGAAAGTTGATGCAGATGCGAAGTTTCATCGGGTTGTGTTTCTTTAGTTGAACAACCATAGGGCTAGCGCATCATGAATGATCTATAGGATAGATGATTCCAGTTGCCAACATGTTTTCTATTTCTTTCTTGACTATATCTTCGTATTTATGTGCCAATTTGTACAAGTTTCTTTTCACTAGTTTAGCATCTGGTTTGATGTCGATATTTTTTTCACCTGTTTCTTGCACTAAGCTCTTCAAATATATATATTCTCTCATGAAAAGATCTTGATATTTTTTTAGCAGACTAGTTATATCGGTTGTTTGTTGTTTAGTCTAATAATCCCCGATCTTTGCCATTTTTGGTCGGTAATCATCTGATATGTCGACTTCTTTGATTTTGATATGTACGTCCATCCATTATGGTTCGCTTGCTTCGTTGATTGGTCGATCTCCTTCATTAAAATATGTGGAGGCAAGAGGCAAATATTTTTTTGTAAATCTTCTTGGATTTATTTTCTCATATGCGGCCACTTTCATTATAGATTTGTCAGGTTTTATTGCAAACGGGTGGTCTGATTTCCAACAGAATCTCTTACCAAGCGTCATTTTCCAATTCTAGCCATGTTGAGAACAAAACTATCTTGGTTAAAATGTTATTGCATGTCAACTCATATCTCTAGCCCTTGGTCATTGTGTTAATATTCACCGGCTTTATAAAGTTCTTCATTTCTTCAATTGCCTCCTTAACACATTATTCTGTTGGGGAGAAAGAAATGTGTTCATAATTTCTCATATTTTTAGCATAGTCTCCTACATTATTTTTGGAATTTGTCAATGTGGATTCATGGGTCCATGCCCTGCACAAATTTTGAGATTTGTGCTTCTGTTGTCAGCTTATTCCTAGCAAACCTTTCAGTAAAATTAGTCGAAGTAGTCGTCCGCATGTGCATTCACGATTGATGTGTTCCCACCATTTAGCCCCTTCCCCAATGAAGGATTCTACCATAATTTGCAATCTTCCTTGTTCTCCATCATTTCTACAGATTTGTTGGATGTGCATTACATGAGAGTCACATTCTATATAGCGTGGTTGTGGCAAAGCAGTCGGTTCCACTTTTGTCGATGCTACGGTCGGGTATTTGTTGAATTATTGTAACTTCGAAGAATACTCTAAATGTATTTTATTGGTCCCCGGTATTCCTATCGGGAGAATCATTTGTATTTCTTTGTACCTCGATGTTCCTATTGGGAGAATTACTAAGAGTCATGAGGAATTCCCCTCTGTTGTAAGTTGATTCATTAGTACCCTTCGGAATATATTATTATATTAAGTTAGTCCAGTTATGTCTACTCAAGCCTACATAACTCAGGTTAGTTTACTCGAGCCTACATAACTGGGTTAAATGTCAAGTGAACGAAAGAATATAAATAAAGTGAGGC
>LPNX010309898.1:299644-411619 GCA_001517045.1 Pseudotsuga menziesii | reverse complement strand
TAAATCTGTGTTGTTCTTGTGATACTGTTTCTTTCAGTGATCCTGTCTATATGATTTTATGAAATTGAAATTAAATGCTGATAATATAGCTTAGCATATGGAATTCTAACATGGTATCAGAGCTAACCTTAATAGGACAACTTTCACAAGAGAAAAAACCCTCTCTCTCTCCTCGACAAGAAATTAGGGTTTCGAGAAAAAAATTGAATTTTGGAAAACTGATTGCATGGAAAGTTGCACCCTCTCAGAGCGCATCTTCTGAGCCCATGATCGAATTTTTTGGAGGAGCATATCTCTCGAAAAGTCAAACCCTAGTTTGACACTGCACTAGAAAAACTGTAGATCCAATGAACCAAAAAATTGCTAGAAGCTGCAGTGCTGAATCTCGTAAGTCATATTTGAAAGGTGAAGACTCCAAAAACCAAGCACACCAGTCAACTTGCCTTAGTCAAGTGCATCTCCTGGTAAGTTCAGTTTCACATTCCGCATAATTTCAGTTTTTTGTGACTTTCTGACAAGATGGCCAGAAGCACTAACCTTGAGGACAAACTGGAAGGCATAGAGAATTTCCAAGCATGGAAATACATGATTGGTCTCATTCTCAAGGAGAATGATCTTGAGAAATATATCAAAGATGAAGTTGCAGAACCTGAAGAATCTGAAGCTAAGGAGAATCACAAGAAGGATATGATTATGACACAAAGGATTATTGTTGAATTTATCAAGGATCACTTGATCCCTCGAGTGTCATCAAAGAAGACTCCAAAAGAAATGTATGATTCCCTATCAAGAATGTAAGAAGGAAGAAACATCAATAGAAATATGAATCTAAGAGCTCAACTGAAGAGCACCAAGATTAGTTATGGAGAATCCATCAAGGACTACTTCACAAAGGTCTCCTAGTTCAAGGAACAACTAGAATCCATTGGAGACAAACTTGATGAAGATGAGTTGGTTATGACTACCCTCAATGGTCTCCCTAGACCCTGGGATTCATTCATCCAGATGATGTGTGCCAGGAAGGAAAGTTTGATGTTGTATGGGATGATTGTATTCAAGAGGAGACTAGATTAGAAAACATAGAAGCTGTACTGAAGGAAGATGATCAAGCCCTAGCCACTCATACCAAAAGAAGAAGAAGTCAACCTAACTTCAAGAAGAGAAACCACAAGGAGTCTCAACCTCCCAGAAGAATCCAAAGAACAAGAGAAAGTCCTCCAAGTAAGGACTACTCCGGCTTTCAATGTTTTCATTGTGATAAGATAGGACACATTGCCAGATATTTTCCTATGAAGAGACAAGAATATAAGAAGAGGGTCAACAACAACAAAATACATCATGCTCATCTAGTTGAAGATGAGGATGAAGAAGAAAAAGAGGGAGGACCTCCAAGAAAGAAAACAAGAGAAGAGGATGCAGAAGAGTATGTACTATTCTCTGCACTCTTTGGATCTATAACACCTGTAGAGGACACTTGGCTTATTGATAGTGGTGCTTCAAAGCACATGACAAGAGAAAAGAAAAACCTGTCAAGACTTGAAGAAAAGAACTCTCCTCAAAAAGTATCTCTAGGAGATGACTATCAATATACGATTAGGAATTGGGGAAGTAAGCTACAAGCTTGATTCAGGAAATCCCCAAAAGATGAAAGAAGTATTGTATGTACTTGGTCTACATAAGAATCTAATTTCTATCTCAACTTTAGATAAGAAAGGATTCATAGTTGCACTCATAGATGGACCAGTACTCATGTGGCCCAAAGGAAAGAAAATTGAAGGCGCAGTTGTTATCGGTGAAGAAAAAGGAGGCCTGTATAAACTCAAGGGACATTCAGAAACAACCCTTGTTCATGAGTCCACTGACCCTAGTGACCTATGGCATAGAATTCTTTCCCACATCAATTACAAGGCACTACCTCATGTGAACAAAGTAGTGACGGGGCTACCAGACTTGAAGATCAAACATGAATTCATTTGCAAGGGATGTGCAAAAGGGAAGAATATCAAGAATCCATTTCCGAAGAGTGAAAAAAAAAGGTACGTTGGAATTGATTCATTTAGATGTGTGTGGTCCAATGTCCTCCACATCTTTAAGTGGCTTTGAATATTATATTACATTTATTGATGACTATTCAAGAAAGACTTGGGTATACTTCTTGAAAGAAAAGAGTCAAGTGTTTGAGATTTTCAAGGAATTCAAAGCCTTGATAGAGAATCTTTTAGACAAGAGAATCAAGACACTCCGATCAGACAATGGTGGAGAGTATACTTCAAAAGAGTTTGAAGCCTTCTGTAAAGATGTCAGAATCAAGAGGGAACTAACCACTCCCTACAATCCTCGATAGAATGGTGTTGCGGAAAGAAAGAACATAACCATCATGGAGGCAATGAAGACAATGATATATGATCAAGATCTTCCAATGCATCTATGGGCAGAAGCAACAAGAACTATTGTCTATGTACATAATAGAATATATCACAGTGCTCTTGGATTCAAGACTCCATAAGAGATGTTCATGGGAAAGAATCCTGAGGTAAGTCACCTCAAAATATTTGGTTGTCCAGTATATATTCATATACCGAAAGAGAAAAGAACCAAGTTGGACCCTTCCAGAAAGAAGGGGATATTTGTTCGATATTGTGAAGTATCCAAGGCATTCAGAATTTACATTCATGGATTCCATCACATGGAAATCAGTATAGATGTAACATTCAATGAAGAAGCAATTCTCAAGAGATCGAGAAAATGCCAACATGAATATGTGTATGAGGAAGATGCACCACCCAGAAATGTAGAGACCACATTCCTCCCTGAAGATGATGCTCCTGAATAACATGATATGATAGAACCACAAGAACCTCCTACGATGGAGATATCATGAAAGAGAAATCCTACTTGGGCAAGAGAAATTATACAAGAAGCAGAAAGATATGGAGCTCTTGAAGGCTCCACAAGGGTAAGTAAGAAGCCCAATACATTTTCCAACTATGTAGCTTTGATCTATGGTCTTGTAGATCAAGAACCTGCAAACTATGAAGAAGTTGTATAGAAGAAAGAATGGGTAGAAGCAATTACTGAAGAATATTAGTCAATAATGAAGAACGATGTGTGGGATATAGTTCCCAAACCAGAAGGCAAGAGTGTAGTATCCTCCAAATGGATCTACCAGATAAAACATATAGCTGACGGAAGTATAGAGAAGTACAAGGCTATATTTGTGGCTAGAGGTTTCTCTCAGAAAGAGGGAATTGATTACAAAGAAACATTTGCACTAGTTTCTAGGTATACTTCGATTAGAGCCATCATGGCACTTGCATCCATGATGAAGTGGGACTTACACTAGATAGATATGAAAACATCCTTCCTAAATGGTGTGATTGAAGAAGAAGTATACATAGAACAACCATAAGGATTCGAAGTTGAAGATAGACGAACTCACATATGCAAGTTGAAGAAGGCATTGTATGGACTGAAGCAAGATCCCAGAGCTTGGTATCGAAGGATATATAGTTTCCTGACGAGCATTGGCTTTGCCAAGAGTAAAGCTGATCCTAACCTTTACTTCAAGGTTATAGAAGATGAACGTACCATACTATTACTGTATGTGTATGATCTATTTCTGATAGGGAATGATAAAGAGATTATAGAATGCAAGAAGAAGCTCATTGAAGAATTTGAGATGAAAGACCTTGGTATAATGCATTATTTGCTAGGTCTGGAAGTATGGAAGAACTCGCCGAGGAATATTTCTCAATCAGGGAAAGTATGCAGTGGAAGTTTTGAAAAGATTTGATATGTTGGAATGTAAATCCATGGCCACACCCATGGATTCCAACCTGAAGTTCTTAGCTGACCACTTGTTAGAGTTAGTGGATGTGAATCAATACAGACATATTATTGGGTCGTTGATGTATCTAACCAATACCAGACCAAACATTTTTTTTGCTGTGAACACCTTGAGTCAGTATCTAGTTCAACCTAGACGAGTTCACTTGATAACTGCAAAACATGTGATGAGATATATGAAAGGGACTATAGAATTTGGTCTATACTATGATGGGAACCATAATTATAGATTGTATGGCTATACAGATTCATATTGGGATGGAAGTGTCTTTGACACGAAAAGCACATCAGGTGGATGCTTTTGTCTGGGGTCTACTATGATTTCATGGTTTAGCAAGAAACAGTCCAGTATTTCTCTTAGCACAACCGAAGCAAAATACATAACAACTTGCTCTGCTAGTTGTGAAGCCATATGGCTTCGAAGGCTGATCTTAGGTCTCTGTGACCTAGAGATGGATACTACTGAGATTCTATGTGATAACCAAAGTTGTATAAAGATGTCGGCGAACCCAGTGTTCCATGATAGATCAAAGCACATATAAATCCGGTATTTCTACATATGAGATATGATACAGAAGGGACCCATAAAGCTCCAGTATGTGAGTACTGATGAGCAAGTTGCTGATGTGTTGACGAAGTCTTTGTCTCAGGTAAAGTTTGAACACTTTCGAGACAAGCTTGGTTTTGTTCGGAAATACCTTCCTTGAAAGGGGGAGCAGTGATGTTGCAGTGGGATTGTATCATCCTGGGATACTTGTCCTAAAGTGATTTGGTGACTTCGGTCCTGTAGAATGTGGTGGGATTGTATCATCCTTGAACTTCGGTTCAGAACTGATCCGGTGACTTCACTCCTCGAGAAAGAAGAGGGATTGTATCATCCTTGAACTTTTGTTCAGAACTGATCCGGTGACTTCGGTCCTCGAGAATGTGGTAGGATTGTATCATCCCTGAACTTTGGTTTAGAACGGATCCGGTGACTTCGATCCTCGAGAATGTGGTGGGATTGTATCATCCCTGAACTTCGGTTCATAACGGATCCAATGATTTCGGTCCTCGAGAATGTGGTGGGATTGTATCATACCTAAAATTTGGTTCAGAACGGATTTGGTGACTTTGGTCCTCAGAAATGTGGTAGGATTGTATCATCCTTGAACTATTGTTTAGAACGGATCTGGTGACTTTGGTACTCGAGAATGTGGTAGGATTGTATCATCCTTGAACTTTTGTTCATAACTAATTCGGTGCCTTTGCTACTCGAGAATGTGTTAGGATTATATCTTCCTTGAAATTTTGTTTGTAATGGATCTGGTGACTTCAGTACTTGAGAATGTGGTAGGACTGTATCATCCTTGAACTTTTGTTCAGAACTGATCCGGTGACATCGATACTCGAGAATGTGGTAGGATTGTATCATCCTTGAACTTATGTTCAGAACTGATACGGTGACTTCGGTACTCGAGAATGTGGTAGGATTGTATCATCCTTAAACCTTTGCTCATAACTAATCCGGTGAATTCAGTACTCGAGAATGTGGTAGGATTGTATCATCCTTGAATTTTGTTCAAAGCAGATCCAGTGACTTCGGTCCTCGAGAATGTGATAGGATTTCATCATCCCTGGGATTTAAGTCCAAAAGTGATCCGAAGACTTTCGTCTTCGTATTGTGGATTGCAGGTTGTCGCTAATGATGATGATGTTACTGATCGAAAGATCATAATGTGATGATGATGGTGTTGTTGATCGAAAGAGAAAAGTATGATGATGATGATGATTGTTGATTGAAAGATAAGAATGTGATGATGATGATGTTGCTGATTGAAAGTTAAGAATATGATGATGATTATGATGCTGATCAAAAGTTCAGAGTATGATTATGATGATGATGTTGATCGAAAGTTCAGATGATGATGTTGCTGATCGAAATGATGCTCTCAATCGAGCAGTCAAAGTGTTACCGCTGCTAAAGTTTGAATATGAAGACTATATGTTGAAGATGATTAAAAGCTTCCAATGATTTATAGATGTATCACCCTGATGATGTTGATGATGCCCTATCTCTCATACAGTTGTTGTTGTTGTTGTTGTAGAATACCCTTCTCGTTAAGGGTGAGTGTAGAATTATTGTAACTTCGAAGAATATTCTAAATGTATTTTATTGGTCCCCGATGTTCCTATCAGGAGAATCATTTGTATTTCTTTGTACCTTGATGTTCCTATTGAGAGAATTACTAAGAGTCATGAGGAAGTCCCCTCCATTGTAATTTGGCTCATTAGTACCCTCCAAAATATATTATTATATTAAGTTAGTCTAGTTATGTCTACTCGATCCTACATAACTGAGTTAAGTTTACTCGAGCCTACATAACTGGTTTAAATGTCAAGTGGATGAAAAAATATAAATAGAGTGAGGTGCCTCTCATTTGAGACACACACACTCACTTGTGTAACACATAAGAGAGAGAGAGAGAGAGAGAGAGAGAGAGAGAGAGAGAGCTGTAGCTAGAGAGGGAGGAGGATCAGTTTTGGGTTTTACCTTTTTATCTTTTGGGGCATCTATATTGAGGAAGCTTTTGCTGGGTTTTTCCCAGGATAAATCTGTGTTGTTCTTGTGATACTGTTTCTTTTAGTGATCTTTTCTATATTCTTTTATGAAATTGAAATTAAATGCTGATAATCTAGCTTAGCATATGGAATTCTAACAGTATTGTCTTTTTTTTCTCAAATATTTTTGGCATTATAGAAATTGCTAAGCATTGCAATCTCTTGCGTGAATTTCGTAACTTTCTAGTTTCCAATTGTATATTTCGATGTCTTAATTATAGTTGACTAACATACGAGATCCAAGATGAATTTCTTTATACTCATTTGGTTCTATATAGTCTTCATTATTTCCCATTAATTGATATATTTTTCATATATCTACTTCTTGGTCTTCTATTTTTTCCATGGGTTTTCCCTTGATGGATAAAGAGGCACAATTACTTGCTTGCCATCACCTTTAATCTTCATTCGGTCTTTCTCTAGTGAGATCGATGGCGTGATTTTCCTTCTCCATGGTCGACCGGTTAAAGCAGGGAATGACATTGCTCCATCTTGTGGGTCAATAATCTGAAAGTCGACGTTTGCTTCAATGCTCCATAATGCCTATATTCATAGATTTCCACATGTTAGTGTGCTCTATAAGACCTTGGTTAGCAAGTTTAAGATAGATACCTAATTCTGCCAGTGAAGGCCATCCAAGTCATTCCCATGTGGCTCGTGTCATGATATTTTCTTGTGAGCCAAAGTCGAGAACGACTTGTGAAATATGATATATGTCAGTGTCAAGATTGACTAAAGGGTCAACATCATTTTTTCTTTTTGTTTTAGGCTACAAGATTTATGGGGATCTTTTCCTTGCTTGTGTCCTTCTTCCTCATATACATAAGATCAATAAGATGTGCTACTGCTTCATCTTTAGTGAATAATTGCAATAATTCATTCAGTGTTTTATTTTTATAGTCTTGTGTGTCCTCTTATTTTTCTAATTCTTCAAAAATTATTGAAGCATCATTAAATATATCTTTTTGATGATTGATTTAAGGGTAATTGTAATCCTGACTCGACATCTTTGTTACTTGTGTATTATCATGACCAATTTATGTTCCTTGGCTTGTAACAATTTGTTAATTCTTATGTTTAATCACATTATTCTTAGGTACACTAGACAAAAGATTAAGATTATTTTTATTGAGAAAATTTTCAAGCATGACAGAGAAATCATCCAAGGAATCTCTCTGACACCACATTTAGTATAGAATTTGAGATCCATCTTGTCTTTCCAAGGACAGTCGAGACTCAACTGTTCTTCACTATAGCAAACAAAGAATCTCGATATACCAGGACCACGGTTGTAATTGTTGCATCCTCGACCATGATGTTTGCCACGACTGCGATATCCTTCATTGTTGTGCTACTCATTCTTTCAATTATCTCCATAATGTCTATGATTATTTTGCTCCATTGTTTGTGTCTAATATATTGTATACATGTTTCGTATACAAGTTTTTGATATAGTCGATTGTGCTATGTTGGGTATTTTGACAGATTTTGCACTGCTTTAGTTTGATCGCAACGACGTTATATGGAAATTCAATTGTTGTATGCAACACAAATATTTTACAAATATGAAATAAGTATGATGTCTGAGCATGTCTAAAATTGTTAGGCCACCTTTCTTCGAGAAGAATTTCGGGATCTTCTTTCAAATATCTTGTTTCTTCCGGAAAAGATCCTCTATCATCATAATGAGGTCGTTAGTTGTACCGATAGGAATATTTCATGTGGTCTTTAGTCGAGCAATTGGTGCACCATAAATCGTTACGCCTCAATTCCAAATATTGGAATGACTACTGCATTTGTTCTAAATTTTCTTCAACTCGTCAGTCGGATTGCCCACTTGAGTGGCCATTGTTTGATTCGAAATTTTGTGCCTTATTTAAAGCATCATCATATGCATTGAATTTGTACATTGTCAATGTTTCCCTTATTCGTGGTAGTAGACCAACTACAAACCATTCAATAAGGATGGGTTCTTCCATATTGGTTGTCATCTAATTAAGGAGATTTTTTAATATTTTATCATATTCGCGAACAATTTCTCCAAATATTTGTGCTATAGCTTTGAGTTTGAGCTTCCGTGCATCCAAATGTTTATTGTATTGCATTCAAAATAATTCCAAGAAGTTCTTCTTAATTTCTTGTTTTGTATTTTCTCCATTTTCAATAAAATAATGTACCAAATTAATGCTCTATCCCGTATACCTCCTATAAACATTGTTATTTGTCTATTTTCATCTACAACAATATTAGATTCCCATGCTGCTTCACATACAAACAAATGTTTTTGGGGATGACCATCTCCATTACATATAGTACCATTTATTTGAGGTGTGTAAGCCATATTGAGAAAATTAATAATGTTACATGGAGTATTACTGGGAATCTTTCTCAATGATGTTGACAGTGATGATGTTGATGATGACCAACTAGATGAAGATTGAGTTATATATGAAGAGACCGTGACTCCCATGACAACTTAACTTCTTCTATAGACTCTTCTGCAATAGGTCAGGATACCGACTGGTTAGAATTTTGAATCAATAGTATTGTTGGTATGGGGTGTACCTCCACATGTTCAGAGTAGAAGAGATTGAAACAATTATGGCTATACTATGATGTAAAGGTGATCCAATTCCCACAATAAGATCTTGAGATCATTAGTCGATCCAAAATTTTTCCAAATTTTTCAAGACAACTATCAATGATATCAACACCTGGTCCAAGCCCCAAGTCAGATTCGACAATTTCTTGAACACTAGGTCTGTTTGATATAAGCCTCGGTACAACATACAAAGGAATCACTATGTCAGGGATTGCAAACTTCAACCGTGGGGTCAAATCCAATGACCAAGAATGCCCCACCAGTGTCAGATCCTCACCTTTTCGATTCTTTGGTCAAGTTTCCTTCGACTCAGGCAGGACTTTTGGCAGGTCAACTTTTAATTTAAGTTTCTTCATAACTCTTTTCCCTCTTAGTGGACTCCTAATTTCTATAATTTCTTCTTGTCTGTTGAATCTTTACTCCCTTTTGATATTTTGAATGTCTACATATGACTTATAACTAGTTGTATTTCTATTTCGTCAAGGTGCACTAGTATTTTTAGCAAGCTTCATATTTTTATTTGTCATCGTTGACTATAGTCATCTCTATCTACTCATCTTCATATGGTCGACGACCCCCCCATTGTCGATACGACTACTGAAGGGTGACTAAGGAATTTTAAATTACTCGACTCATTTAATAAGGAATTACTCCCGCTGTCATTATTGTATAAAACCTTCCCATTCTCACTGCTCCTGGCTCTAACGGTGGACGTGCTTTTATGTGGCCAACTTTATGCTCGATAAAAGATTGAAATAATAACTTTGGTATGGTAAAGAAGAACGATTCATGGAGGTCGTCGTAAAATATTTTCTCGACGCCAATGAGAGAAGCCCTTTCTTCAATGGCTTGTTCTTCATAGAATTCGTCGCATATGTTTTCTCGCCACTCATACAAATTCATTTGTGCACCGTTATTGAGTTTGTGCATTAACAATGTTTAATTGGCTGGGTCTATTTTTTTCATTAATGTGGTTGATTATCTTTTTTAATTCAAGTGGGATGATTTCGATAAACTTTTCATGCATTTCGGCAAATAATCTCTCTTTGGCTTGCATTTCTGGCATAGTTTTGGATGTAATTTGTCACTTTTTTATTCCACCATAAGTTGATATCTTCTTCTCTTATCATTCTATACCAATGCAGTCATCTTTTGATCCTAATAGTAAAAATGGAAATGAAACTAATGTTATAATCTAAGGGATTGCATGGAATATAAACAACATAAATATAGAAGATAAGACATTCAGATAATTATACAAGGGAAGATAGCAAAGTAAGGGAACAACAACAACACTTAAATTATATCAGAGCCATAATATACGTACAAAAGTAATATAAATCTATTGAAATCATGGCTCACCAACCAATATATATCGTCTTACACATTGTTATTGGTTACAATATTAGTTATAACTACATGACTGTTTAATTAAGCAAAGCTTACGATCCTCGAGATTGGATGAATTTACTGTGAAAGAAGGTTGAAGGAGGAAGAAGCAATAAAGTGTACACTAATCAAACATTCATGGAGAAATTGAAAAACCAAGAGACAAAAATTGGTCAGCATAACATTACCTCAATAATCTTTAACCTATGTATAATACAATGATCATACAATAGGGAAAATACAAATATACTAGGTATGATTCGAATTCACCAACTTGGACTAACTCCAATGCTAACTTAATGTGGGCAAATCACATCTTCGAGCTCAATAATATAACTAAGGACAACTAAATTAGTTCATAGTGAGTTAACTGGACAAGGTAGGTAGGAAAAGGTTCATAACCTCCTTAACTTAGTCAAAAGCGAAGATAGGCTAACTATAGATGAACTAACTGATGCCCATATGAGGATAACTCAACACAAACTAGGGTGAGCTCATGGTCAGACTCCCATGACTCAGTGTGGGTTCCTAAATTATAGGGATTGGCCTCTAGAGATCCTAAACTCATGTAAATTTGCACATAAATTGGTAGGTGGGCCCTATATGAATTCCCCATGGCACTAGTGAGGTGACAACATACTCCTAATCTAGCAAATAACATTTAGACTATGGTGGTAAAGGGAGGATTATTAATTAATCCTAGCACCCCCCTTAATCCTAACTTGGACAACCTGGTCCCTTGCAACTAATACCAAAGGTCACCCATACAATCTAATAAAAAAATAACTGCTCAATAAACCAAGGAAATGGGGACAACCTCATGGGAAACCCCCACCACGTAAAAATGAATAGTGGAACCAGGGTCAATCTTTCGCACCAAGAGATTTCCTCCTGAGTAAAAAAATTGTGAAAAAATTCTTCAGTTTGCATCTCTGTGGAGTGGTAATGCATTTTGATGGTCATTGTGTGCACTAGTTCTCTGGTACAGTGCATGTGAAGCTCTCCACCTTCTTCTAATCTATTGCCATATAGGAGAATAAATGTTGTTGATTTTGCAGCCAATCTTAATCTTTCGAACCTCATTGATAGTATGGAAGAGTTGAACTTGGGATGCCATGCCTTGGGGCCTTGCTTAATCCCATAAATGTATTCCTCAGCTTGCCTGTTAAGAGAGAATCAGTGTACCCCTTAGGATTTTCCATGTATATTTTTCCTTCCAATTTTTCATGTAGAAATTTACTTTTGTCTTTTCTTTCTAGAGGAAGAGTGATATGATCCAATGTATCATTATTCTTCAGCGAGAAGAACTGTTGATTAGACCTCACCATCATGTAGCATATCTTTGGGAGTTTGTAGCACCTCTCTGGGAGAAGTGGATTTTCATGACATAGTGCAAGGCTCTCATTTTGAAGCTGAGATCTTGTTCTTCTCTTGTCATATGAATCTCCAGTCATGTTCATAGTAGCCTCAATGACCTTTTGACCCCATTTAGGCATAAGATTGGGAGTAGGGACTGTATTTGGATATGGATCTAATTGAACTTCATCTTAAATTACAAGAATTGATTCATCTTGGTTCTATGCTTTGTATTCTGAATCTGAAACATTAATGGAAACATTATCATATGTAAAAGGCTTAGGTAGAATGAATTCACCTTCTCTTTCAAATAGTAGCTGAGATTGCACCGGATCTGAGTATGGCGAAAAATGTGATAATTCATCTGCCTTGGAGGCATGGTTTGCAACACCTTTCGCTATCAGATTCCCAATTGAGATATCTTATCTTTCCACCAAGTCAAGATCAAATACAACTCTCTTTGGTGAGTCTGTATGAGTCATCTGATATACATATAACAAATTTGTTGCTAAGGAGGCCACATAGAGGACATTCTTGAACACTCCATGCTCTAATTTGATTGAAACCTTCCCTTCAACTTGGATTTGAGTGTCATCTCCCATGTGAATACTTATACCGTCAATAATTTTTAATGAATACAATGATTCTTTAGATGCAACCATGTGATTGGAGGCTCCTGAATCAATAAGGAAGGCATGCTATTTTGAAAATCCAACCTTCAGTGCATGGCATCTCTCACAATATTCATTTTTTTCTCGAGAGTCAACCTTCCTTGCACCTTTAGGGATGGAAATATTATGTTGTTCAAGGAGTCTTGACATATGATCTATGGTCTTCGTGATAAGAATTTTCTCTATATGGTTTCGTTTCTTATAGTATAAGCACTCACCCTTATCAAACCTATGATGTTTTCATTCTTAGATCTAGAGGATTCATCTGATGGATCAAACTCTTCCTTAGGTTCAAATTCAGTGTTCCTCTTATCATTTTCTTTCTTCTTCCTCCTTGCTTGTGCATTATTTGTCTCTCTAACCAAGACAGATTGATTTATGGAGGCTCTAGGGGCTCCCATCTGTATTAGCTTGCCTTGTTCCTAAATAAGAGAAATTGTGAAGGCATCAAGGGATGGAATTTGCCAATTAGGATTTTTTAGTCTCCCAGAGTGAAAGGTGGATACAAACACTAATAATTATGGGCTAAGTTTGCTCAGAATTGAGAGCACCAATTGCTCATCCTTCTTGTCAATCCCACATTGGTTGCATTGCATGACAAAGGATTTGAATTTTGTGAATAATTGTTGGATTGTTTCGAAGTTGGTGGGATGTAAAGCAATCGGCTCATTCTCCAGAATATGGCCTCTCAACTCATCCTTCTTGCTGAATAGGGATTCGAGCTTATCCCATACTTCCTTTTGAGTTTTTAATCCATCAAGATGGAAGAGTAACTCCCTGGAGATATGAATGCATATGAATCCAAATGTTTCATCAAGAGGCTACTGGGGTTTGACCTACCTGCCCATGGCAACCTTGTACAAACCTTTTTTGTGCAACACTATCTGCATATCAACCCTCCAATCAAAATAGTTGAAAGGTGTGAGGATCCTAGGTGTCAAGGTTGTTGAATTCTCCATCTTGTAGCTTCAAGGAGCAACACAGTTCTTCATGATTCTTCAATTTACCTGCAAAAAACACTTCAATTCGAAGTCAAACCAATTCAATCACTCTCCACTTCGACATGTGTACTTTCTCTAGGTGCATCACACCTGGATAGACTTTTTTGGACAAAATCCAAATGGATCAAGGCAAGAAAACCAGGAATTATGTGAAACCCTATTTCTTATGGTGCATCAATGGAATTTTTTGAGGATTGAAGTTGGCTTGATTACCTGCTCTGATACCATGTTTAATTTAGCAAAGCTTAGGATCTTCGGGCCTTAATGAATTCACTATGAAAGAATGTTGAAGCAGGAAGAAGCAATTCAATGTACACAGATCAAACATTCATGGTGAAATTGAACAACCAAGAGACAAAAATTGGTTAGCATAACATTACCTCAATAATCATTAACTTATGTGTAATACAATGACCATACAATAGGAAGAATTCCAATATACCAGGTATGATTCAATTCATCAACTTGGACTAATTCGAATGTAATGTTGGTAAATCACCAATGAGATCTCACTAGTATAACTCGGGACAACTAAATCAGTTCATTGTCAGTTAGTTGGACAAGGTAGGTAGGAAAATGCACCTAACCTCCTTAACTCATTCAAAAGTGTCTCTAGGGTAACTGGAGATGAACTAATTGATGCCCATCTGAGGATAAATCAACACAAACTAGGGTGAGTTGATGGCTGGACTCCCATGACTCAGTGTGGGTTCCTAAATTATAGGGATTGGCCTCTAGAGCTCCTAAAATCATGCAAATTGGTGCATCAAGCGATGGGTGGGCCCCAAATTAGTTCTGAGTGGCACTAGTGAGGTGGTAACATACTCATAAGCTAGGAAATAACATATATACTATGGTGGTCAAGGAAGGATTATTGATTAATCCTAGCAAGGACCGACCCAACACCGGTCAGTCGGAGGACCTAGTCGATTGGTTGACTAGGCTCCTCTAACATATCAAAATAACGTGGAGATTAAATAGTAGAGTCCTATGGCTTGTAAATTGTGATGAAAATATTAAATACATTCATTAATATACAAACCATAGGAAAAGTGTTAATACCATTTGGAAAGTCAAGAGTCCCAATGGAGACACGGTTACCAATTTTGTAGACAAAGCAAAAACATGTAGGGTAACTATTGTTGAAGTTGTTCAAGTGACATATTTCTTTCCTAGATTTGAAGCATCGAAGTTTGAGATGGATAAGATGATGCACATCATGAAAAGGGACAATAGTCCAAGGCTCGATGGATGGCCTTTACGAAGTAATCCAGGTGGACCTTATGAGATTTGTTAAGGAATCCAGAGCTGCTAGATGGATATTGGATCCCTGTAATGCAACATTTATTGCTACTATCCCCAAATTAAACAATCCTTCTTCTTTTGAAAAATCAAGACATTTTCATTATGTAATTATTTTTATAAAATTATTGCAAAGGTTATAGCATTGAGGGTGAACGATTTATTATCATACTCAACCTCTCATGAACAATTCACATTTCTATCACACAAACAAATTCATGATGCATAGATTTTGCATTCCATCAATTCTAAAAAGGTGCCAAAAATGGTGGTCAAAATAGACCTATCAAAAGCTTATGATATGGCTAGTTGGTTATATCTTAGGCTAATGTTGATTCATATAGTTTTATTGTGTAGTTTGTGACTTGGGTTATGATTTGTGTGACTATTATTCATTTTTTCCATTTTGATAAATAGATTCACTTTAGTTTTTTTTAGACCCATAAGAGGATTGCAATAGGGTTGTCCATTATCACCCTTATTATTTCTTATTGTTGCAGAAGGTCTTAGTATGGATTTTGTTGAAGAAAAAATAACAGGTGCCCCAAAGGGAACACAATTAGGAAGTTTGGTGTTCTTGTCACAATTCTTATTCATGGACAAAATTGTGTCATTTTGTGATGGCACGAGGAGGGATGCTAAGAACCTCAAAAATATTTTTGATCTTTACTGTATAAATGTAAGAATGATAGTTAATATAAGGAAGTCTCTAATCCCTTTTCATATGTAAATGACGAGGATATCAATTATTATCGATTTGATTATTTTTCAATGAGTGAAAATCCAAGGAAGGTTGAAATATCTTGGATTCATTAATAAGCTGATTATGATAAAACAAATTGGAGTTGATTGATTGTTGAAAATATACTTTTTATTTGGTGTAATCTTTGGTTGTTAAGAGATCAAAGGCTCGTACTAGTGAAATATATGGGGAATCAATTCCTAAATAATATATGACGTTAACTTATATTATGAGATGGATTCTTGATAATATGAGAAGAGATAACTATGGAGATGTATGGTCGAGTAGTATGAATAAGAGAGGTGTCCCCTAGTAGAATGACAAACATTGGCAAGTCTAAAGGAGCTGGGAGGATGGGATTTAAAAACATCTATAAACCTTCCCTAACTCTTTCTGTAAAAAGTGTTTGTATGCCAATGTGAGGAAAGGGGTGTGAAGTGGTTCATTAAAAGTATATAGATTATTTTTTGATTGAATATTGGTTAATATATCCATCTAAGTATTTCCATGATGATTTAATTATTTGGAAGGCAACGATAAAATATTTTTTATTCATTAGAAGGTGGTTAGTATGGGAGGTGGGGGAGGGGAAAAGGGAAAGGCTTGGTGAGTATCCTTGTGTTGATTGTGGGGGAAAATATAGATTTACATAAAATCTCATTAATATTTTAAGGGAGAAAGGGCACTTCACTTTCACATGTGGTAGATCATTTTCAAACAACTAGTTGGAGTTGGTAATGGCATACAATCGCTCAAACTGGCCTTTGAGGGGAAGATGCCCCATTGGTAGGATTAAGGAAGCAGTATTCGGATTGATCCTCCCTTGACCATACTGTCTATTGGATTATTTAGCCTAAATTAGGAACCTTAATTAATTAATTGGGTCCACTAGTACAATTGGGTCCACTTGGCCTAATGGGGCCACATGTACAAGTTACTAGAGTGTGGGGAACACTGCTAGAGGTTAATTGCCAATTACTGCATGTGCATGCATCAGTTTGGGCACCTCCTAGACCAATCCCTACATTTTAGGATCCACTGGGAGTCCCGGCACCAGCCTCCTTCAGTTAGTTGGAGTTAGAACTAGTTAGTCTTAGTTAGCCCCCATTTACTTTCAGTTAGTTCACAATCAGTTAGCTAGTGCTAGTTATGCATGGCTAATGCTTGGCTGCATGTGGAGTAGGTGCCTTTTCCACCTACCACACTGAGTTGCATTGAGTTAACTAGCTATCACTGATTGATTGAGTTTTTGGACATCTGGGAGTTGATCTATTGGACTCCAATATTGATTGAGACACCATGAGTTAGATGGTCAGTTAGATACAGTCAGATCCAATGGATAGATTCGAATTGCTACCTAATGCATTCGAATTATTTTCCTATGTAAACTATTGTAACACTGGATTTTATTATTGTGAATGATACTGTAAATTCCTGAGCAATACTCATATGTTTACTATGTGGTTTGTTTTGTTCAGTTTGTATCTTCATTCTCCATTTGTTGCAAACATTGCTAGAACTAGGATGCTTGAAGATATAAATGGAATTCAAATTCTAATATGGTGTCAGAGCCTTCTCAGGAAAGTTTCATGCTTGTTTCTCCCCATCGAACATCATAAGAACCTCGGTTTCCATAGAAGTCCCCTATGATGATTTGCTAGCTCTCGATTTATTCAGAGCAGCAGAGAGGGCGTGACAGACTCTAAAAATATGTTAATGTCGAGAGGAAAAACACGATTCTAATAGTTCAAATGTTTTAGTGTGTTTTGCAGTAACAATTAACAGGTGCTATGTAGCTTGTGTGAAGTTTTTGCAGTCTTTCAGCCGGAACAATTATGAGTTCTCAAACTCCTGAACCACAGATCCTCACAACTTCCAATTATCTTGATTAGAGGATTGATATGCAGCTAGCCTTGCACAAGCATGGATATCAGAGGATAATACATGGATGGGAGCATGAGCCTCATCAACCAGTTGAAAGGAACAAGTTTCTGAATTGTTGTGATGAAGCATTCGGGTACTTATGTACTTATATATCCATAGATCTCCTCTTCCACCTAGAAGGCTTGAGGACTCCTAGAGAATCCTAGGAGAATCTTGATAGCTTGTTTAACAAACAAGATGAGATTTGGGGACACATTCTGGAGAATGAGTTGGCATCTTTACATCCTAGTAGTTTCGATACTATTGAGTAATTGTTTACTAAATTCAAGTCTCTTGCACTTCAATGCAGACAGTGCGGAATAGAGCGGAAGGATGAGCAGAATGTCCTTTCCATACTCGGCAAACTAGACCCTGAGTATTCTGTATTTGTTTCCATATTTCATTCCAAGCGGGAAAGCTTTCCTAATAGGAAACTTCCTTCATTAGATTCTTTTTTTGAGTCCTTAATCAAGGAGAAAGACAAGTTGATTCGAATGGGTGTCATCAAGACCTCCAAAGATCAAGCTCTCCTAGTTACTGACTCTTCGAAAGCCCAAGCAAAGGGGAAATCAAAGAACAAGGAGCAAAAAGTAGTTGATTCGAAGTCTAAATAGAATCAGCAAACTCTCAAAGGGGCCTCCGACTCTAAGTAAAAGAAGTTTGAAAAGTAGTTATGTCCCTATTGTGAAAAGCGGTACCATCTTGAAGATCATTGTATGAGGAAGCAACTTGATGAAATATCAGCTCTTCTCAAGCAACATAACATTGCTCCTCCAAGAGCAAAGAATCCCAGTGAAGAACCATAGACAGAAGATGATGAAAGGTGCCATGCTTTGAAAGCAAGCCTCACTCAGCCTATCGCATACATAATTGATTCTGGAGCTTCCAATCACATGGTTGCTTCCAAAGAATCCTTCTTTACCCTCTCACTGTCAAAGGGGCCTAACATTCAGATGGGAGATGAATCTAAAATCCCAGATATTGATATAGGTTCATATAAAATCCAGCATGATGATTTCATGCCCTTTCCTATAGAAAAGAAAATTGTTGAAGATGGAGAAGAAGCAAATTTTTCCCTACTGTCAATTCGAATGGAAGAAAGTCTCCTTGGAGTGACTCCTTCTCCTGCTACTCCAGAAGTGTATGAGATCTCTGACATCTCATCTCCTCACATGGCTGATCCAGAAAAAGACATTTGAATCTTTGTTTGTGAGGAAAAACTCTCCTCCCATTCTTTACAAAAATTCTTGAGTGATTCTTTAAATTTTGTGCATAGTTTACCGGTAATTGTTTCAGAAAAGAAGAGGAATTTGATTTCTCTATATCTATTGATGTTGTTGGTGTGCAGATAAGTGATACCGTGGATACTTTGGAAATAATATCAGATTATAGGAGTGATCCATGCACTCTCATTAGTCTAAAGCTTCCAGTAAATTCCTACATGATTGCATGCACAAAAAATCCAAATTTTGAAGAAGGAGAAAATTGTGCATCTACCATCTCGGTGGAGCAAACTCTTGGATCTGATGTGAACTGTATTGGATCTGATATTACTTGGTTCAATATTTCAGGTTCACGAGCTTTCAGTACTGCTTGTAGTTGGTTTTGATCAATTTTGGTGTGACAAATCAAGTACCGCAAGTCTCCTTCAAAATTGTTGTTGGGGATTTGATTTCACTTCACATTTTTGGATCTGATATGAACCTTTTTGGATATGATTTATTTTCTGATCTGAGAATATTTGGTTTGGGTTTTAATATTCAAGATCTTACATTGTTTATTGTAACAAGTTTCATCAATTTTGGTGTGACAAACCAAGCACCGCAAATCTCCTTCAATTTTGCTGTTGAGGATTCGATGTTAGTTTTCTCTTATGAGTTTTCTGATATTATATTTTGTGAAATATTGGTTATTTCTGAAGATATATCAGATTATGGAGCTCAATCATTCGCTCTCCATAGTCCTGGGGCTTCTCTACCTACCTTTTTGATCACATGCTCATCCCCTCACCGAACTATTAAAGTTGGAGACATTCTGCATCTGCTTGGACACTTGCTCCTAACACTTAGGGATGATTCTATATCACATGGTTTGATGTTTAATGCTGTAATATATCAGTTGCTTGGGTGTTCCTCGCATGGTTCAAATTCTCAAGCACCTTTGCTCTCTCATCAGTTAGTTTCAACTACTCTACATGGGTCCATTTTTCATCCTGCAGCTGTCTATATTTCTGATTCAATTGGGAACATTATTCTTCTTACACAGAGGAAGATTCCTCTAGAAATATGAACTTTGTTTGGATTAATGGGTTCACTTGTACAGAAGAACCAAGATACTGCTGCTTCATAGTAGCAACAAAAATTTTCACAAGTTTTTTCAAAATTTTTATTTCTGCTTATTTTGAGGGGGGGGGGGGTTCCCATGAGGTTTTCCCCTATTTCCTCAGTTGTATTAAGCAACATTTTTATTTGTTGTCTTTTATATTGTATTTGGGTGACCTATGGTCTTGTTACCAGGGCCCACAGTTGTCCAAGTTAGGATTCAGGGGGGGTGTTAGGATTATTAATCCTCCCTTTACCATACTGTCTATTAAATTACTTAGCCTCACTTAGGAACCTTAACTAATTAATTGGGTCCACTAGTACCATTGGGTCCACTTGGCCTAATGGGGCCACATGTACTAGTTACTATAGTGTGGGGAACACTGCTAGAGGTTAACTGCCACTTATTGCATGTGCATGCATCAGTTTGGGCACCTCCTACACCAATCCCTACATTTTAGGAGCCACTGGGAGTCCCGACACCAACCTCCTTCAGTTAGTTGGAGTTGGAAATAGTTAGTATTAGTTATCCCCCAGTTACTTTTAGTTAGTTCACAATTAGTTTGCTAGTGCTAGTTATGGGTGGCTAATGCATGGCTGAATGTGGAGTAGGTGCCTTTGCCCACCTACCACACTCAATTGCACTAAGTTAACTAGCTATCACTGATTGATTGAGATATTGGACATCTGGGAGTTGATCTGTTGGACTCTGATATTGATTGAGACACCATGAGTTAGATGGTTAGTTAGATATAGTCAGATCTAGTTGATATATTCGAATTTCTACATGCATTCAAATTGTTTTCCTATGTAAACTATTGCAACACCGAATTTTATTATTGTGAATGATACTATAAATTCCTGAGCAATACTCATCAAATTCCTATGTGGTTTGTTTTGTTCAGTTTGTATCTTCATTCTCCATGTGATGCAAACATTATTATAACTATCTGCTTGAAGATATAAATGGTATTCAAATTCTAATAAGTAGATGATGATTCGATATGGTTAAAGAATTCAATCAATGGTTTATATTTTCCAAATTTTGGTTGCAAGATATTATGTGAAAGATATATTATTGATGATCCAATTTGGTGGAAGAAGATATGGAAGTATAAATGTCCTTTAAAATTTCATATTTTATATGGCTATCCCTCAACAACATGGTGCTTGCAGGGGTCAATTTGAAAAAACAGAATACAAGTGGGGATAATAGATGTTATTTATGTAAGGAAAACGAGGAAACAATATATAAACTAAGGATAATATTTTAAACATTGAGGCAATAGTGAAAAACTTGCCCAAAGATGTTTCTTAAGATATTTGGCAAAATTGTGTTGTTATCATTCAAGGAGAAAAATTACCAAAAAATAATTTTAGTTAGGAATAAGTCTTCACCTTGAAAAAAAATGAGAGAAAACAAGCAAACAAAGCTATGAAAGCTCATAAAGGAAATTCCATGGTGGTCTTGGCATCATGGAGAGTAGCTTTTTAGGATCCTGGAGTGGCAGAGGGTCTTCCCTTAGTCTCAACAGGTTTCAAGATAGCTCCATTTTTTGTTGGATGATCGTGGTGGTTCTCAATCCCAAGATTACGGCATAATGGTGGTTGCCTCGAAGCCTGTGTGCTGCTAATGATCATTATATTTCTTGTTGGTTAATCTTGATATCAAGAATTCCTGGTGAATGCTCCAATAAAATTTTAAATTTTCCAGCTCCTCTCCTTGGAGCATCCCATTGATTTTGCCTGATTTGGACTTTTTCGTGGAGTAAGGGAATTTGTCTCTGAGTTTTCCATATCTCTAGTTTGGAGGTTGTTCTATGCTGAAATATTTGGACCTAGTTCTTTTCTTGTGGAGTCTAGACTCCTTCTAGATCCATGTGTTGGGCCTTTGGATTTTTTTTTTTGCAGAGGAAGGATTCGTTTGGTGGGAGCTGTTGGAGCTTCTCGTCTGAAGTGAAGTTCAGTAGTCGGTTGCTTAGCTTTTTCTTGATCCTCTTCGCTGCTTTTTTGGGAATTCTTCCTTTTCTTTTGCAGGTATTGGTAATGCATTGGAGCTAAGGAGCCTTTGTCTAGGGTGTCTTGGTCTTTTTTTCATTTTGAGTTCTTGCTGGTATGAATTGGTGGTAGTCCTCATGGATTTTGGAGGGGTCCCTTCGCTCCCTCTCCCTCCTGACCTTGGAGCTTTCAAGAGTTTGATTGCTTCCTGTGGTAAGAGGAAAGGGGGGGTATCTCATAAGTTTGTCAAGAGGGTCAACATCCCGTTGGTAGAGCTCCCTGCTGAAGGGACTTGTCGATCGGCGTTAAATCTTGTTGATCGAGGGCTCATCGGTTAATTCACTGGCCTCTGGCCCTCTCCAAAGGCAATTGAAGGATGGGTGCAAAGGAACTGGAAACCATTAGTCTCAGAGAATATTCGTAGTCATTTTGTAGGAAGAGGTTTCTTTGTGTTTGTTTTTGAATCTGCAGAGGATAGAGACCTGATCTTTCGAAATGGCCCATACTTGATGGGGCCTCGTGGGGCCTCTGAAGTCCCTGTTTGGGTAAGATTAACCTTTCTTCCTTTGCACTACTGGAATACTAAATCTTTGGAAATCATTGGGAAAAATCTTGGCAGATACATCGACAGGGCTGAAAGGAAAGATCAATTTTCTTGCGCAAGAATTTGTGTAGAAGTTGATCTGGAGATTGGCCTGCCCGAAGCAATCCAGTTAACAATTACAGATTGGTCATATACTCGGGAGCTGGAATATGAGAAAATTATGTTTAAATGTAGATTTTTCCATGGCTACGGTCATTTCGCCCGAAACTACAAAAAAAAAAAACTTGAAGAGGTCAATCCTAATGAGAAAGAAGATCAATGGACCCAAGTCCAAAAATCAGGATATACCACTGAGGGTCCTAGAAAGAAAGGAAAAGAAAGTAAATTGGTGATAGGAAACTCTGCTACTGGGTCAACTCCTATTTTATCTCAGGTTGCTGCCATTCCCAAGGATCCAACCAATCCTTTTGCTGTCCTAAGTTCCTCTGAAGCTATCCTGGAAGAAGGCGAATTGTAACAAATTGAAGTGAATGAGCTTGCTGATGCTAGATCTCCTCCTTATGCTGACATTGCTCGGAAGAAACATGGTGTCAGCTCTGGTTCTTCAGAAGATGACTCTTTTGAGCCATATTCCAAAAAAACTGGCAGGAAGTTCAAGAAGGAGATACGGGAAGAAGAGGCTGAAAGGATAAAGACTCGAGGAAGTCAGGCCACAATTGAAATGTCCTATGGGAGGAATAAGGGAAACAAGCCCCCTAAGGAAGTAATCACTCCCTCTCTATTGGGTAAGTAATGCAGATTACCTCTTGGAATTGTAGGGGATTGGGGAATCCAAGCAAAGCCAAAGCTGTTAAAGACTTAATGAAATTGGATCCTTCTGAAATCATACTACTCCAAGAGACCAAAATTGAGGAAGATGCTCTCTTTCTCATAAGCAAAAATAAATGGAATTTGAATTCTAGCAAAGCGGTCAGTGCCATAGGTTCCTGTGGGGGAATAACTACACTATGGCATGAAGAGAATTTCCAGTTAAAAAATGAGCATGCCACTCAGCATTGGATCTTTTCTGAACTCTTTCATTACACCAACAAGATCACTTATGCTCTCTTTAATCTCTACGTTCCAGTCAATTATGTCGAAAAAAAAGAATGGTGGCAATCAATTTTCGATTTTCTTGAGCTCAATTCCCCAGCAAATATAATTATAGCAGGTGATCTCAATATTACACTAGCTCTGAATGAGAAAAAAGGAGGTCTTCATGGAAAACATCATATGCAAGATACTGTGGAGGATTTGATCCAAGTTTGGGACTTGAATGACTTAAAGCCTAAGCTTGGGCATTTCACGTGGTCAAATCAAAGAGTGGGGGTCGCTAGAATTTTCGCCAGGCTAGATCGTTTTCTAGTTCATAGTCCTCTGTTGGATAGTAAGTTGATTATCTCAACTAAAATTCTTCCTAAGCTTGTGTCAGACCATCACCTAATTACTCTGCAGTTTGAAATAGAAGAGGAACTCGGCCCTATTCCATTCAGATTCAGCCCTCTCTGGCTAGAATGTGATGGGTTTATGGACATCATTTCTCAGGTGTGGTCCCTTTATATAGACAGTGCTCCCAGCTTTGTCTGGGAACAAAACTTGAAACACACAAAGTTCGCATTGAAGAATTGGATTAAAACACCTCTCCTCACTCCATCGACTAACATGAATGATAGAGTGGCAAAGCTTTATGATTTGCAATTTGATTTGGAATACAGTGAAATCACCCCCTCTCCCATCGCTCTAGAACAACTTGCTCAGTTTAAAACTAATCATTCTTTTAGGCAGGAGGAGGAACATCTTCGATTGAAGTCAAGAAGCCTCTGGCTAAAGGCTGGGGATAAGAACTCTTCATTCTTCGATCGTCAGTGTAGGGCCAGGATCTCCCAAAATCACATTTCGGAAATCTTTGATGATGAAAAGGTCATCATTAAAGGCCAAAATTTTATTAAGCAGTAAACTAGCAGGCATTTCCAGTTGTTGTTTCAAGATGATGGTTGTTCTGTTAAGGAAGTGTCTTTTGAATTTCTGAATAATGTTCCTTCTCTGGTCAGCAGCGAGGACAAATTTAAATTAGTGAAGCCTTTCTCGAAAAAGAAAATTGTTGAAGTCATTTGGGCCATGGAGTCTGACAAAGCCCCTGGGCCAGATGGCTTCTCGATCCATTTTTATAAAGTCTTCTGGCCCACCATCAAATTTGATCTGCTGCATATGATCTCTACCTTCTAGAAAAAAGCAAAATTGGGTGGGTGTACCAACTCTACATTCCTTGGCCTCATCCCTAAAGAGTTCAATCCTTCCTCCTTCGAAAGGTTTTGACCCAACTCTTTGTGTAATGCTTCTTATAAAATAATATCCAAGCTTTTAGCTAACACATTAAAGCCATTGCTTGGTAAGCTGATCTCTCCCCTTCAGGGGGGTTTTGTTAAAGGCAGTCATCAATTGGATAATGTCATTCAAGTACAAGAATATTTGCATTCAAGTTTCTTAAGGAAAGAGAAATGCATGATAATAAAGCTGGATATGAAGAACGCTTTTGACCGAGTTATGCTTCCTTTCCTTTATGATGTTTTGCTGTCTTTTGGTTTTTGCCCTGAATTTACAACCTTGATCAAAGCATGTATAGAAAAACCTTGGATTGCACCATTAGTAAATGGTAGACCTACTGATTTCTTTAAAGCCACCAGAGGCCTATGTAGAGGTTGTCCGATGTCTCCCTTCCCGTTCATCTTGATGGCTGAAACCCTTAGCAGGAAACTCTCAGTTGAAAAGGAAGTTGGGTATCTCCCAGGAATTAAGATTGTTAGGGATCTCGATCCAATCAACCATGCTCTTTTCACAGACGACTCTCTTCTCCTCGGAGGGACCTCTATGAAAATTGCCCGAGCCTTCAATGTGATCCTCAAAAATGTCTACCAAAGCTCAGGAGCCTTGATAAATAAAAATAAAAGTGCAGTTTATGGATGGAATGTAGATCAGTTGGCCCTTCTTCGGATTTCAGAATTATTTGGCTTCCCTCGATTCGTCAAGTGGGAAAAGATCAAGTATTTGGGGCATCCCTTAACTCTTGGTCCGTCCCCTCCTTCTCTTCGGCTTGATGTGTTGGCTAAGCTAAAGGCAAAAATTGCCTCTTGGGGTGGTCAGTGGTTTACCAAGTTTGGGAAATTGATCTTGATTAAATTAGTCCTTTCAGCGTTTCATGTTTTCCAGTCAACTCTGCTTCTTGCCCCAAAGTCTATCTCAGCTCAGATAACTAAACTTTTGAGAGCTTTTTTATGGAATGGAGGGAAAGGTGGGAACATAAGATGCAGTTGGTGAGATGGGAGGTTCTTAAGCGTCCCAGTTCAGAAGGTGGATTACAAATTCGTGACCCCGGTCTTGCTAATTTGGAAATGACCAGCAAGTTGATTTGGAAGTTATTTGTGGATCCAAAGCACCTTGTAAGTAGAATTTTTAGGATTAAGTATCTACAAGGTGGCTCTTTAAGACATATCTCTTCTGCCAATTCTCCTTCTGGTTCAACTATTTGGAAATCATGCAGGAAAGGGTTTGAATTTTTCATTAAAAATATTTATAGAGTCCCAAGCAATGGGACGAGGACCCTTCTCTGGGAGGATTCTATCTCTGGCACTCCTCTCTCCTCTGTCCCTCAATTGTTTGAGATAATGAACTGGTCAAAGAATAAAGGACTGTTACACCTGGCAGACATTTGTATTTGGGATAATGAAGGTAATTGGGCATGATGGAATTTTCCAGATCTCCTAGTTTAATTTAATTCCCATAAAACGGTGCTGGTCTCTTATCTCTATGGCCTAGCTCCAGTTCACTCTTCACAGAAATATCATTGGGGTTGGGGTCTAGATGGTTTTTATTCTGCAGCTAAAGCTCTCAAGCTTCTTCAACCAGCTCACGCGTCCTCCTTAACTCCCGTGATTTGGAAAATCGTTTGGCATTCCTCCTGCCTTCCGAAGGTAAATTTCTTTGAATGGTTGCTATTAAAAAATAAATATTTGATAGGTGATAACCTTATAAAGCGTGGATTTAATGGCCCATTTCGATGTTTTTATGCAAGGTAGATCTGGAGACTGTCGATCACCTCTTGGTCGGCTGTTATTTCTCTAAAAAGGTCTAAGCTATGGTTCTTCACGACGTACAGTTAAATTTCCCTTTTCAAACTTATGTTCAAGAATTTTATTCAGTTTGGCATGATCGGCGTCCTCTAAAGCTCAACACTGCAGTTATGCACAAACATTGGCATTTAATTTCGAAATTCATGCTCTGGTCATTGTGGATTGCCAGGAACAATTGCATCTTCAATGATCAGCGTCCCATTTTCCAGCTTGTTGCTTTTAACGCATTATCGTGGTTAGCTGAATCAATTGGTCAGCCATTGTCTTCTCTGCCAGATTCATTCCGGTTGGACTCTTGTTCAATTGTCGTGGAGAAACCTCTTATCAAGCTTATTTTGTCCCCTTCTTGTAGGTATCGTGGAGATAAAGATGGCTTTTTGGTTGAGTACATTATCAGCAGTAATTTTTTTCTATGGTGCCTCTAAAGGTAACCACAGGGTCTCCGGCACTAGTGGTCTGGTCATCTCTCCCGACAGATTGTCTTCTATCAGGTTTCGCTGGGGGCTTGGCATCATGACTAATAATCAAGAGGAAAGCTACAGCTTGTTCCTAGCGACTCAGCTGGCTAAGGATAAAGGATACAAGTTTGTTCAAATTTATGGCGACTCTAAAATATTGATAAAAGCTTTAAATTCCTCTGATAGTCTAAAAAATTCTGCCTTGATTGTAATTTTGCAGAGAACTAAGAGAGTTTTGAAAGTTTTTGATAAGTATGAATCCTTTCATATTCTCCGAGGCCTTAATAATTATGCTGATGCTCTGGCAAACCATGCTTGTCTCCTTCCTCAAGGTTCTCTTAGTATTAATGGAAAGCCCAGTTATTTTAACCCAATGCCGTAACTTACAGTGTTACGCGGTTTGATAAGGTGATTCTCTTCCTCTCTGAAATGATTTGTAAAGTCTCAGATTCTTTCATATTTTGTAATTAGGGTGATTGGTTATTGCCAAAATAGACCCATTCTCTTATTTCTCAATAAAACTATCTATTTTTGTTATATATAAAAAAAAAAACTATGATCCAAGTAAAAAGTTCATCAGACAGGTAACCAATACAATAAGAAACTCAACCTTAGATGAAGCATAAAAATAAGGATTAGATGCACGGATTGTGTGAATCCATGCATCTATGGATTACTAAAAATACACATTGACGACATACATATTCGACCAACAGTGAATATGATTATCCCTTCAACATACCAACTGGCTAATCTATTGGAGAATAAACTCAAAGCTCTAGAGGGATAAACAAACTCATATGTCAAAAACACAACAAACTAGGTGAATGAGACCACATAAAAAAATAACAAAGAAGAAAATATGGTAAGAAATTATTAGGTTTCTTGTTACACTAAAATCCCATTGCATAGGCAATAAATACCATAATAGAATTGATTATTTTGAGAACACAACAATGTTGGTTGACGTTTGCATTAGTTCCAGTTATTTCACATTCTAAAATTAATTTTATGAGCAAATTAAAGTTGTGGTTTGTGGGCTCTAGATATCAACAAGGATATTGTATCTACAACCTTAACTCTTAAATGTCAACCCATGGATCATACAAACTTATGAAGGTTCAACACAATGTATGCATCTACAAAGAGGGGGAAACATGTTTAGTAGTATAACCATTGAGTTAGCTAACGAAGCATGAATTATACGCTAAGTACGCAAAAGAATTATGTTGGGCAAATTAATTGCTTATTAAAACAATCAATTCACAACATAAATTATCAATCCAGGGTAATGTCTGTTATTTCAAGGTTATCATGCAAAATATATGCAAGCCACAATTTTCTCTTCTAGCATTGGTAATCTAATATGGATTGCAGTAAAATAAACCAATTCACTCTTACAGAAAAGAAAGATGAAAATCAATCTTCACAGTTGGAAGGGAGAACATGAGGAGTCTCCACTCAAGTAGCTACTATGACCCCTTATCATCATGCGTTTCTTCGAAACACTTGCATAAATAAGCAAACTCACACTTGCAGAAAAATAAATCACACTTGCGGAAAGTAAATCACACACACACTTGCAGAAAAGTAAATCACACTGACGGAAAGTAAATCACACTTACAGAGAGTAAATTACACTCACACTTGCACACTATGGTAGCAACCACATTAATCTATGAATCTAACACACTCGCATGAATAAAGAAATCGGATTAATAATACATCTACAAAAATAAATTAATAAAAAAAAACACATTCTATGCTAAACAAAAAGAATGAGTTAGTCTATTTACAAATTATGAAAATGAAAGAAATAAAATATACATAAACAAAAGAGAAATTAAAGAACTATAATCTAAATTACAAAAGATATAAAAATTAATTATAATTCTTATTCCTTCACAAATTGGACTTTTTGCTCTAAGAGTCCTCCCCTTGGAATGGAGAAGAAGCTCTTATTTATTCATGAGTTTTGCATAACAAATAATAAATGAAGATCCAAAATATCCTCACCAAATTCCTAATAATTTGGATCTCAAAATCAACTCAAATCTAATCTCAAATCCTTTTCTAACCTCCATGCTATTTAGGATTCCTTTGAAGTCGAATTCAAATTTAGCGATGTGAGTCATAATAACATGCCCAAAACTCATCCTAAGTGACTCCTAATAAAATTTAACTTGTTGGGTCCATCATATATTACATGGAGGTCTTCAAATCTTTGTAAATAAACCAAATATGCACTCTCATCCACCACCAACTTGTCCCTTTTATCTTGAAACAATTTAACATCATAATTCGAGACATATATGAATGATAAAGATAGTGGATTTATAAAAAGCCATTACCCCTAATGAATATGTTCCTCCGTGGTGGCTTCGTGGAGTAGCAACAATAGTCACAACAAGAGTAACAATAGTAGTAATGACTTAATAATATCTCATATGAAAAATACCAAGTATGCACTTTTGTTGATCTTCAACATATGAGTTGCGACAAATATGACAAATATCCTAGAGTAACAGCAACTGGCTTGGATCTGGTTCTGTAAAAATCATCAAACTCATCCATGTTTCAAAGATAAGTGCAAAATATGTTATTTTTCCACTGTTTAATCATAATTCACATGAAATACTAATGAAATGCAAACGGAAACCACCTTCAGTATAAATCCTGCAAATAAGCATAAAATGGATTAATAAGCATTAATACAAGGTCATGGGAATGCAAGAAGGGACTAAAAGTAGGGAAACTGTAGTGTAAAATATGGACTTTTCCATGACCCAACAAATTGTACTACAAATTTAAATGACAACTAACTATAGGTTGCAATAGTATAAGATCCAAATATTCCACTTGGCACTTAGTTCCTCATTAGTTCCTTCAAGGGAAAGCTTAGGCTGATATGGCACTCTTGGTTGTAGCATCTTTAAGTGAGTGCCCTCCTTACTCTACCTAGGTGATACATAATACAGGAAATTGATAAACTATGAGTTCCATACAAGCTTCAAATATGCAGAGGGATAGCATTGACCAAAGTGAATAATGAAGTCATCCATATAAAACAAACAACATGATCAAATTAAATTAAACTTACGAAAGAAAATTTACAACATTCATGTGCATAAATAATGAGAAAATAACATTGACAAAAAATGTCTGAAAACTACAACAAACCACACTTTTATACAAAATGACAGAAACAATATGGAAAGTAAATATATTCGAACAAACATCGAGTCCCTGCACCTCCTATGGGTGGGCCCTTACCCAAGATGGCTACATGAACTAAAGGGCTACTCATATATAGGCTACAATAAGTACTTATTTCATTAATGTAGAAAACCAAAATTATATCATAAATGTATTTGAACTCAAATACGCAGAATTGAACACAAAAACATAATCATTATAGCCAAAATAACTCAATCCCTATGCTCACTTGCTCCACTCTTTAAATACAAAAATTGTTCCCCTAATATTCTCGATTAGTATTTAGTTCAACTGAAGATTTTAATCGCATCATAATGTTTGCACCTATGGCTAAGGTAGCAATGCATTGTCTTTTGAGCTCTGTCATCAAAATGGTATTATACTGAAAGAACACTTGGATAATGTGGAAAATGTCAAGCCACCTGCTTGATTTGATCTACCTTAAAAGTGTACCAACAAAGATCTTGATTGTGCGAACAACGATCTTGATTGCTCCAACAAGGATCTTGATTTGAAAATCCTTAAAACGTGCCAACATGGATCTTGATTTGAACCTCCTTAAAATGCGCCAACAAGGATCTACTCTAAGAATCACGACTAGAACTAATTGATTAACATTTGTGTGCACTTAGTCATCAAAAAGGAAGTTTTAACAAATAAGAAAATAATTATAATAAACATACAATCCAACTTATAAAGCATGCAACATACATCAATCCATTATCCATTATCCATTTTGTTCCCTTTTATGGCTTACTTGCATTCACAAATTTTAGAAAAATAAGGAATAGACAAGATTTCCTTACCCAAAATAGGGGCTCATCATATCCCCCCAACTTGTGCAATTGCGCATTCTTGTGCAATTGCACATTCTTGTGCAATCAAGGAAGAATATATGATTTACCTTTAGATGTCTCCCCTTCTTGTGTACCGAGGTCCCAAGCCACAAATTTTGTTTTTGTGCATATTGATGATATCCTTTCTCCTTCTCTATTTGTTCCGAGTTGTCCTTTTCCAAGTCCTTAGTCCATTCTCGATCTGAAATAGTTACGAGAAGAGAAGAGACGAATTTCATTTCAATCTAATCTATTCCCATTTTCTCTAGAGTGGATATGTATATGTTGATCTGAACAATGTTCTTTTGAGATTCAATGGAGAGTGAAATTCTATAGGTCGTAGTCTTAAGGGGGTGTCCTTCCATCTAGCTATAATTTTCTTAGTTACTCTATATTTCCCTTCTCCAAAAACTTCTTATTTGAAATGTGCTACTGCTACAATTTATTTTTGTTTTTGTATAGGGATAAGATCAGGGTCTTTCCTTAGTAATTGGTGTGATGTGATAACAAATTCAAGATTACCATACTCAACCCTTAACTATAGCTGTGATTTTTTCTTAGTTTCATGGTATTTGGCCATCTCAATAGCACTTCTATTTTCATTGATAATCAAAGAGAAGAAGGACCTTAAGTTGCACATCCCCTACATAAGGGTTTGGGGACCACCTATAAGCATATGGGAGTAAGTAACTATCCATATAGAATTTGCTTAGCAAATATTTTCCTAACTCACCTAATCTCTCGAAGGCATCAATAAAGTCTTTTGGGGTCTCTATCTGCTTACCTAAGTGATCCTTAAGTCTTTTAATTTGAAACCACAACCATCATTGCTTTAAAAACATTAAATAAACTCTATAGGATGGTATGCATCTTATTGATTCCCGCGTGATTTTAAATGATCTTGTTGCAGTCTCCTCTAACCCTTCTATTTCCCTTGTCTTAGTGTTCAATTATGATTTGCATTCATGTAGCTCTTGGCTCAATTTGCAGTTGTACTATTACAACTGTTTCTTATCATCAATGTAATGTATCTTCAAAAGGTGAAAATTTTCTTCCATCGGGTGGATCACATGCTCTTAAAAAGCATGAGAACCTTGAGTGCTCTCAACATTTACTGATTCCATTACCTATGCCATTTATTTCCATTTCATAATTTCTTTCTCTTGTTCCTTCAATTGATTTTGCAGTTGTAAAATTTGTTGCTCCTTTTCTTATAATAACACAATGTTATCCATACCTATAGTGGTGTTTTCATTAGTGGCCACAGAAGGGATCTCAAGAGGCTACTGTGTTTCCACATCTTGGTGATCATGGGGGACCTCTACATTTGACAGATTGGAATAATGTGTTGCCTTACCCAAGCAACTTATACTTGCCTTGCCCTTCTCATGAGCCTTGATTTTTGTTTTCTTGCTAGAACTGGTATTGGGAGGGGTAGAACTAGGAGTACTAAGTTGTATTAACACATCAACAATCTCATTATCTTTTCTAGGAATTTCCTCAGGTTCTTCCTCCTTCTTCTGCTCAACTTTCCTTCTTAGAGAGACTCTCGTTTTTCTAGGAAAAACAAATGTTTCGACCATATTTGATTTCTTTTTTTGTTGATGGAGGAAGTAGATGCAAGCTCTCCTTAAGGAAATTGAGAGTCCTTTTTGAATTATTGTGCTTTGTTATAAGAAAGGTTAATAAATTTCTCTCATTGCAGGGAAGCCTAACTTGCTTGCAAAACATCACAAACTAGGAGCTTGACCAAACAATGGTGTAATAAAGAATTTGGTTTCCCTATTTGAAATTTAATATCCATAGATGCTAGTAATCGTTACAAAAAATAACGAAGGATAATGTTATAATCGTTATTTTGTCACTGAATATTCTCGATTAAATCCAAAAACTTGAAGTGGTACGCATGCAAAATGACATCCATACTGTCAATTCTCACTACCTCATTCGGTTAAGGTGTGGATCTCATTAGTAGGGAGACTTAGGCTCAATCCCCTTATGGGTGATTTAGTTGGGAGGATAGTGACAAAAATCTAGCCATGTTAAGGGTTGGTGTGGCATAGGATGGATACAATCCCCGAGTGATTTTGACAGCTTAGATGCCCCTGGGTTGCAGTTTCTTAGCCAATGCTTGAAATGCACTGACTGACGAGAATTTCTAACAACAAAAATGGCATGCATACCATCACATGTGATGTATTTCATGGTAAACAAGGAAATTATCCCATGGCTCATGGAGAGTCTCTCCTCTTAATCCTCCTCTTACTTCATAGTAGGTTTCAGTGAGTCCGAAGAATCATTTCTTGTCTTTTTGTGCTAATTCACGATCTTCTTTGTCCCACGTTATACCTCTTGGTAACCTGGATACCCTCCTGGGAATTTCTTCATTTAATTTGATTGCAATCCCCTTTACCGTGGTTACACATATATACTCATCCACCTTCTTCATGTTCCGTGTAAATTCTTTTGTAACACCATCAAAGTATCCATCCAATTTTTTAAAAATAATCTATCCACCCTGCATCTTGAAAGTACTCTACTATCTTGGGGTTTCTAAACATCTTATAATGATTAATGGGTTCTCTTTTTAGAAAACACCTCATCATATGTTGCAATTGGATTTCTTTCTACTTTTCTCTTTAAAATAAGGCTTCTTCAATTTTCAGTGTTACCCCTTTTTCTTTCGTGTTCCCTTATAGGGACTCTTCACAACAAATAGATGGATTTGAACGACAAAGCATATATTTTGTAGTAGAAATGATAGAAAAAAAAGATGCCATAAAAAATACTAAAGGATTTGGTATTCATGAAGTACTCGTCTCTTGGTTACTCTTTCCGTCACCTCCTTGCTCTCGTAGCCTCATTGGTCGCCTATGCATGCCTCTTTGTTGTCAATTGGAGGATAAAACATGTGTAGATATATATAGTCATATTTATCTTTTCTTGGAGTTCACATGCAATCTTAAATTGCCCCTTCATTCCATTATATCCATATTTTCCTCATCATTCATTCCACCACCAAAATTTCCAATCACACCTCCACTCATACTCATACTCGTACTCGTGATCATGATGAACCTACTTAAGTCATGATTACTAGATTTAGTAACCATTATATCTCCTACATGCGGCCTTACTACGTCAAGTAAGATTTAATGACATAAATTTCAAATTCTATCGTCTCCCCCAACTTTATTCATGATGTTCTCACCATGGATTGGATAATGTTGCATGCGCTAAGTTTTAAATGTAAAACATACCTTTAAGAAAACTTACACGTAGGCGTTGTCATGGATACGATGTGGTGCCTGGTCATTTGATTGAAATATTGTGTTGTCATTGATGCTTGTAGTGTGTAGAACCCGGTGTAGAAATTGTGTTTGTTGTAGGAAGTTGTAGAATGTAGAAATTTTGGAATTTTGGAATTTTACTTCATGTAGGAAAATACTATGTTTTTAGATAGTTCGTCTTCTTTAATAATATTGTCTTGGATTAAAGAACATGATGTGATATGGAGAGAGGCTTAGGGTTTGTAGAGTGAGAGGCGATGAATAGTTGAGATCGTTTGGGCTAGGGTTTGGCCATTGTGCAGATTGCAGGCCCCTTTCTGCTACCTGTCAGGGGATGGGACATGAGCGCGAACTGTTGATCAACGTGTCAACCGGCTTGAAGTACAGCGTTCATGCGGCGTTTTTGATGGCGTTACTGATGATGGAGACCGAGGGCGGTCTGTTGCTCATAGGTTAAATCATTTTTTTTTATTTTTTTTAACTCTCCAGTTTTCGATTGATTTATTGTTGTTTTACTTTCGGTGGAATAATGGGGGATGAGGATCTAGTGGAATATTCCATCGATCCTATAGAGGAGGGTATTTTTAGTCTTGCGTCTGGTGTTTTTTCCCGTTCTGATGTGGAGGTTCCATCCTGCTAGGAAGAGGGTTTTTTAGCCACATCTACGCTTGCAGCTGCGATGAAGGTTTTCTCGTCGTCTTCATTGTTGTCGCCGGTAACTCTACCGGAGGACCCTTTTGTGATCTCAAAAGAAATTCCGGAGGTTAGTGGGACGGGTGGGGTATCGACAGTTTCTGAGGGATGTGAAGGCTTACAGGCGGGAAGGAAGGAGGTACTGGCTCATTCTCAAACTGAAGGCGTCGGAGGTATTGAAGGTTTATCGACGGATACCCCAGGGCGAAGGGTGTTGAGGACTGATGTGTCGATGGTAGCGACTGGGCTTCAGGGTTCGACGAACACTTCAGGTGGTTTGAAATCTCCTCGGCAAGGAGGTTCGCAGGCTAGACAAAAATCTTCAGATGGAAGGAACGGTAGTAAGCGTGCGGCCAGACGGGAGGATATAGGGTGGGCTCATCGAACATATGGCAAATTTATCTGTGGTGGGGAGGGTTATAGGGAAAAATTGTTTGCTACGGGAGATTGAAAAATGGGTGGAAGCATGCTGGTTGGAAGCCCTAAGGGAGGTTCCAGAATTGGAGGGACTCACCCGTGGGTGGTTTGCTCTTAATTTTTCACAACCTGATCATGTGAAATGGGTTCTGGATAGGAAATTGTCCTTGGAACAAAACCCAATGTTGTTAAAATCTTGGACACCATCTTTTGATGCCAATAGGGAAAGGGTGGATGTGGTCCCTCTATGGGTTCGGCTCCCGGGGCTACCACGGCAATATTGGACTAAGGAATGCTTCATTAGCATTGGTAACATTTTGGGGTCCTTTTTGGAAGCAGACTTATCCTACAAGATTACAAAGTAGAGTCGGGTGGCTCGGATTTTGGTGAATATCAATATTTGGGAGGGTTTGCCTGAGGATATCCATTTATCCTGGGGAGAGACACACTTCTCTTAGAGTTTGGTCTATGAGAATGTTCCTTTTAGATGTCGGCGATGCCATGCATACGAACATCCGACGGTTGATTGCAGTTTGGGGGTGCGCATGATAAATGGGCATGGAAAATAGAGGGGAACTAGAGGGTCCAACTCTGAGAGTGGGGGGTCTGTATCGCCATCTCCTGGGTCAACAGTGGTTCAAGAGGGTGTTGAGGTACGGGCCAGTGAAGCAGTGGAGGAACCACTACCTTCCTTGCCTGTGGTCGAAGTAAACAATGAGGTGGGTGCTTCAGTACATGGGGTTTCCCCTTCGGGTACCTCTTCTTTCACCCTTTCTCTATCCATAAATTTATTTGCAAGTTATTTAAATTTGTCTCGGAAGGAATGGATGGGGAACAAATTAAAAAATTTATCCATAACTCAAGAACCTTTAGTGGTTTCCACTCCCATCTCTGCTGCAAAGATTGAGGAACATGTTTCTCATATGGTACTGGACTCTGGTGAGGAAGGGCCTTTGTCAATTCTCCACAAGGGTCATCAAACTCGGGGTATTTTCTTAGGTCATGCACGAAGGTAGTTTCGGGGGGTTTGGAAAAATTATCCTACCCATCAACCCATGAGAGAGGCAGAACATCCTTCCTGGCTATAGCTCAGTATCAAGCTCATAAGGATCTACAAGAAGGTAAACAACAGTTAATTGAAAGGGCACTTAGAGCTGTGCATGCCTAGAAGAAGGGTCGTCGATGAAGATTATGTCCTTTAATTGCAGGGGTCTGGCTGGTCCCCATATAAGATCAGTGCTCAGGAGGGTGGTGGATCTGGAACACCCTAATGTTGTTATGCTTCAAAAAACTTTAGGGTTATGTGATGTGGTTAAAAGCAAGTTGGAAAGTTGGTTCTCGGGATGGCAGTTTGAGACTTTGGATGTGCGAGGCTGCTTCGAGGGGCTTGTCGTGGGTTGGAATGCTCGAATGGTTAAGGTACTAAATATCTGGGGTATGGAATCTGTAATTGGGATGAATTTAGGGCCTAGATCAGGGGGATCCTGTAAATGTTTTTAATGTCTATGGACCGTACCTGAAAAGAATCCCATTTCGGGATAATTTGTTTAACAATACTATTTTGAGAGGTGATATGGTGGTCATAGGGGGGGCTCTAAAATTTTCTTTGGGGCAGGCCGAGGTGTGGGGACCAAATGCCCGCTCTAATACACTAATAGAGTATTTCACTCTTATGCTAGTCGAGAGAAACTGGTTGGATATTGATCCTATAAATATTAAACCCACCTGGAAAAATAATAGATGTGAGAACGGGCATGTTGCCAAGAGACTGGATCAATTTCTTGTCACTTAAAAAATGGTGGACATACATCATTTCATACGTCGGTGGGTGGGGAGCAGGGGACACTCTGACCATCTACCCATTTTTCTGGAATATAGGAATGGGCCTTTAAAACCGCCCAACCCTATGAAATTTAACAAGACTTGGCTTAAAGATGACACTTTTTGACAGTTGATCATCAATCACTGGGTCCCTTTTAATCCGGGCAGTAGGCTCTCTATAGCTTTTCAGTTGGCTGCAAATTTTCATAATATCAAGGCACATATTAAAGGTTGGGCAGCTGATAAGAGATGCATAGAAGATTGTGAACTAAATCTGATTGAACAAGCAATTTCAAAGACTTTGTATTTGGAGGGAGGAGGTGTGATGACCCAAGCTGACAAAGAATCACTGACTAGGTTGGAGGGGAGAAGGAACACTATACTACTAGAAAGGGAGGAGACTTGGAGATTAAAAAGCAAGGCCATCTGGTTGGAATGTGGGGATGAAAATACTAAGTTTTTTCATACATATGCTATGGGAAGGAAATCAATTAACACTATCTAGTGCTTAGAGGATGAACGGGGTGGGAGACATGAATCCTTTGAAGGTATGCCAAGGACAGGCGTAGAACACTTTCAGAATTTATTTCGAGCCTCTCCACATGCGTCTATTGGAGAGATCATGTGTATTGCTAAGTTATTCCCCCATTTTGTGGAGGATGAGGAAAACTTAGCATTGATGGAAGAAGTCACTGAAGAAGAACTCAAGGTGGCCTTACATAGTTTTTAGAAGGAAAAAATTTCCAGGCCTATATGGGTGGACCATTGAATTTTTCATTGATCTCTTTGATCTCCTAGGGGGTGATATACTTAAGGTGGCGGAGGAAACTCGTATCACTGGAAGGATATCTGCGAGTTTTAACAAGACCTTCTTAACCCTGATTCCAAAGGTTGATAATCCTCTGTCCTTGAATGATTTTGGGCCCATCTCACTTTGTAACTGTATTTACAAAGTGGTCTCAAAAGTCATTGCTCGTAGATTGAAGGGTGTTTTGTGTGAACATATTTCAGCCGAACAATTTGGTTTTCTGGAGGGAAGACAGATTCATGAGGCCATTGGGGTTGCTCAGGAAGGTTTGCATAGTATGAAAACCAAAAACATCAAGGGGGGCATTCTCAATATCGATCACTCAAAATCCTATGATAAGGTAAGTTGGTTATACATTCGTATAATGCTAATTCACCTTGGTTTTGGAATTTCTTTTATCGGGTGGATCATGAGTTGTATCACAACTGTCTCTTTTTCGTTACTCATTAATGGAGTTGTCTCACCTTTTTTCCATGCGGAAAGATGTCTTTGCCAGGGATGTCCCTTATCCCCCTTACTTTTTCTCCTGGTGGTTGAAGGACTGAGTAGGTTATTAAGGGAGGCTCGATGGGTGGGAAATTTGAGTAGGATTCAGATCTCTCAGTAATTGCAGATAACGCATTTATTATTTGTGGATGATGTTCTAATTTTCTGCACTGGATTGGTTCGAGATGTGGATACTATCTCATAAATTTTGTCTCTTTCGGCAACTGCAACTGGTATGGAAATCAATGCGGGAAAGTCCACCTTTTCTACTCATAAGCTCAGTGCTGAAGAATTTCGCCACTTTTCATATATTTTTCCTTTTCGGCAGGAGGTACTGGAAGGAGGTCTTAAATATCTTGGTTTCTTCTTGAAACCAAATGACTACCTTAAGAAGGATTGGAAATGGCTATGGAAAAGCTGCAAAAACAATTAAAAACCTAAAGTCACAAATGGCTCTCTAGAGCAGGTAGATTTGTTTTGGTAAAAGTTGTGCTTGAAGCAATTCCAGTTTATTGGATGTCGCTTTCTTGGATACCAAAAGGCATACTGGAGGAGGCTCGCAGGATCTGTTTTCGGTTTCTTTGGAGTGGAAATAAGGATGTACAGGTGACCCCTTGGGTCAGGTGGGAGAAGATTGCGGTGCCCAAAGACCTAGGGGGTTGGGGTCTCAAAATTATCTTATTTTTTGCTAAAGCCCTTGCTGTAAAGGGAGGGTGGCGATTAGTGAAAGCAAAAAAATTGTGGACTAGGGTTGTGGTTGAGAAGTACATCGCTCCTAAATCTATGTAGGATTGGATTAGAAAGAAGAATATAACTCATTTGGGTGGCTCAGTCATTTGGAAGGCGATTGTAAAAAAATTTGATGTCATTGAAGATAGTTTGGTGTGGAATATCGGAAATGTGAGGAAGTTGAGGGTTGGGGAGGACCCTTGGGTGGGTTGTAATCAACAACATAGACTTTCAGAAAATCTGGCAGAGTCCTTAAGACAGAGAGAAATTTGTTACCTCTCTCAACTCGATGCACGGGTGCAGGAAAATAGATGGACTTAGTCCTGGTTACCGGCAAACTCTTTTGAGTTACCAGAACAGGAGGAGGTGGAACTGACTCGATATATAGGAATATTGAACCTTTCACGTGTCTAGCTGTGGGATAGAGAGGATGAGCTCATTTGGGACTCAACTCCAGGTGGGAAATATACTCCAAAGAAGGGATACTTAAAACTTGGTGTTTTTGGTTTTGAAAGAGGGATTGCTTGGTGGTGGAAGAAGTTGTGGAAGATTCAAAGCCCCCCTAAAACAAGACTTTTCTTGTGCTGTGTCTTAGAAAATAAGGTCCCTATTTGGGATAATCTTCAAAAGAGAGGCTTTCAAGGTCCTGGGTGGTGTTCTTTGTCAGGGTGGACGAGGAATTTGTGACTTGTCTTTTTTTTAAGTGCCCATACTGCTTGGAGGTGTGGAGGGAATGTGTGAATATTTTGGGTTTGGGACTAGATTGCAGGTGGGAAGGGGATTCGGTTCTTTTAGCCTAGGAAAACTGGAGGAGGTCTGAAAAAATGGAAGTTATGACGGCTCTTCCTTTGTTGGTGACTTGGGGTGTTTGGCTGGCTAGGAACAAATTTTTTTTTAATGAAAAAGTATGCACACCAGCCATTACTGCAAGCTTGGATTGTGGGATTGTTCAAGATTTTCCACCCCACATCAGGGTATCAAAGCATAGGGAGGTCTTGGCTCTTAACATTGACAGAACCGCTCCTTGGGGTTTTTTTATGGAGCATCACAAAACAACTTATGTGGGGTGGGAGCGATTCTATTTCTTGCATAAAATCATTCTTTTGAGTTGATAGCAGGATTGGGAGAGGGTAGTAAGAATTCTACAGAACTCTTAAGCTTAAAATTACTACTCATTTTTGCAGCAGAGAAGGGGTGTAGATCATTAAAGGTTTCTGGTGATTCGTTAAATGCGATAAATTGGATCAAGAGGATTCAACAATGCAGAGATTTACGACTTGAAAACATTTTGTTATCTATTTTGGCAGTCATAGATACATTTGAGTTTTTTTCTTGTGAACATGTATACATGGAAAATAACAACCAAGCGGACTCAACCTCGAAAGCGAGGCTCTAGTTGGCTCCAGGCCTGTGGAAGATTAAGGAACGGTTAGAAAATGACGTTTATGGATACTTCCATCGGCCTTTTATAGAGGTGGAAGCACTAATATAAACAGTACTAGTTCACAAAACTTTGTTCCTCATATGTTTCCTTTTGCAAAAAGTTTTTACTTGATAGTATTTCTGGGAAAGGCCACCTTTGTTAGATCGTTTTTTGTTGCGACAACCTTCCTATATATGTCTGTCGCAGGAAGAATTGCATGCAGGCACATATTGTGGTCTATATTTTGGGACATAATATGTTTCTGATATATTTTTTGATTTAGGAACTCAGATTTCTACTATTTGTCAGTGCTATAGGTTGGACTTGGTTTGCTAACTATACATTGTTTTTTTGATATTGTATGATATGGGACTGAAAATATCAGCTCATACGATGTTGATACTTTTAGTTTTTACTCATATATGCAGAAATGTATATCTACAAATGTAATTTTGTCTCTCTTCGGATGATATAAAATTATGCTTTTTTTCCAAGGAAAAAAATATTGTCTTGGATTATGCATGATTGATTGATGGAGCTTGAAGATAATAGGGTTGAAAGATGGATTTCCTTGTTTGGTTGTACATTGATGATAGATATCATCATGTAATATAATGCTTGCGGGAACTAGTCGTATTACAAACTGATTATAACAAATGGATTTTTTTATCTTTTTTTATTCTATAGAACATAGGTTGTCCTTGAAAGATATTTTCAACCTATTACCCGCCTTAAGCACGTGAGGAGAGGTTTTCACTTAAGAATTTTTATTACAATTTTCATATATTTTTATGTTCTACAAATTGTCATACTACCTCAATGAGTTTTCTTAATCTATCAACCTGTCTCAGATGCCTCAAAAATAGGGTTTCATCTAAGGATTTATTATTGAATTCTTTTTACGTGCCAAAATACTAAGATAAATATGGGGCATTATTTCCCTATATCATACTTAAATATTTCTCTTTGAGAATTTCAGTAAACTCTGCAATTGATAGAGCTTTCTTGTAGAGTTTCAACTTGTTCCCATTCATTATCATTAGTGTTTGATCTTCATATAAGTCCTGATACTTACTAATCCATTGTCATAGATGATCTCAATTTGATAGGGTCCTAACCATCTTGTTCTCGATTTCCCTTTAAAATATTTAAATCTTGAATCATAAAGTAGAGCCCAAAGTCCTTCTTTAAAGTCTTTTATTTTTATGTGTTTGTCATCTATGTTTTCCTTTATTGTTGGATTAGCTTTGTGTGATCTAGATTTATGTGTGAACGAAATGAAATAGCAGATACAAAATCATAACACAAACATTTTGCAAATATAATAGAGATACAGTAAACACGTATTCTATTAAATTGCGGAAATAGAACAGACTATAATACAATTGCTAAAATGGTGGTAGCTATCTTTGAGAAGAGATGTGGCTGCTACGCTCATCCGTGCCAAGCTGAATACAAAATGAGGCCAAAGGGGCCTATTTATAATAAGAACGAGGGTGAGAACCCCAAAAGTCTAAAATGTAACCCTAGAAGATGAACCATCATAAAGTTTGCGGCCCCAAGGTGGTAAGTTGCACAGTCAACTTCCCGGGGTCATAACTTTTGCATACGATCTCTGATTTGAGCGTTCGATAGCTCGTTGGAAAGGTCTATCTAAGCTTTACAAATTTTGATCAGCCAAATGTATGCAGATGGCAATGATTTGGCCCTTGAATCGCCAAAAAACATCGTTTAGGGCCTCAAAAGGACCCCAAAAGTTTGGGACCAGAAAAACCATAGAAAAATAACTAGGAAACTACCACAATGGACAATTGTCTTGAGCCAGTGGAATAGGTGGGTGGCCACCGATATCCATCTGGATCATTGTGTGATGAAGAGCTTGTTGTTTGAGCTCATCTAGCTGTCTGAGTTGTAACAATATTTTAGTGAGAGTCCTCCTTACTATTGCTCAGGGATACAAAATGTAGGAAATTAAGAAGCTATGAGTTCCATACAAGTATTCAAACATGCAGAGGGATAGCACTAAACAAGTTGAACAATGAATTCATACATTTTTTTTACGAGGGGAATCAACAATTAGGGTTGGGGTGGTACTCGTGTGACACGGGGTCCAGGGATCCATTCCAGCTACCACTATCCCCCTAGGTGCCCCACAACAACCCACAAGCCATGGGACACAGGTAAACCTGGGTGTGATTTGAACTTGTGGGCTCGTTTACAACAAGTGACTTCATATAATTGGATTCCAATGAGACACACTCATGCGGCCTAATGAATTCATAAATATAAAAGAAACAAAATGAGCAAATTAAATTGCACTTACGAAAGCAAATCTACAACATTCCTATGCATAGATAGTGAGAAAACAACACTGACAGAAAATGTAGGAAATCTACAATTTTCAAGAAAAATACAACAAACCACACTTTTATATGAAATGACTGAAATGATACGAAAGTAAATATTTCCTAACAAACACTGACTCCCTGCACTTCCCTTGGGTGGACCCTTACTGAACATCGCTACAAGAACTAAAGAACTACACAGATATAAACTGCAATAAATACTTCTTTCATTAATGTAGAAAACTAGAATTACATCATAAATGTCCTTGAATTCTAATAGTAAGAATTAAACACAACAACATAATCATGAAAGCCAAAATAGTGTTTCCCCTAGGTTCGTTTGCTCTATTGATTAAATACAAAAATAGTTCCCCGAATCTTCTCGATCAATTCTTAGTTCAATTGAAGCTTTAAATGGCCTCATAATGTCTGCCACCTATGATGAAGGTAGTAGCATGTAGTCTTCTGAGCCTTGTCATCAAAATGGTATCATATTGAGAGAAAAATTGGATAGTGTGGGAAATGTTAAGCCACTTTCTTGATTCGATCTCCCTTAAAAGTGCACCAACAAACACCTTGATTAGTCCAACAGGGATATTGATTGCACCAATAGGGATCTTGATTTGAATTTTTTTAAAGTCACCAATAGGTATATGCTATAAGACTCATGGCTACAACCAATTGATTAGCATTTGTGTGCACTTAGTCATCAAAAAGGAAGTTTTAACAAATAAGAAAATACTTGTAATCAACATATAATCCAATTTATAAAGCAAGCAACATACATTGATCTATTGTCCACAATGTTCCCTTTTTGGTTTTCTTGCATTCTCAAACTTTAGAAAAACAAGGAATAAATGGTCTTTAACCATGTAAAAGAGAACCTTGATAGTTTGTTTAACGACCTCAGTAGTGAAAATGATAACTAAATTTACAATGGAACTTGAGAAAGAGAAGAGCATTCCCTTCCTTGACGAGTTGATTTCCAAAAAAATGATGGTTCGATTGCTAACCAAGTTTACAAAAAAAAGACACATAGAGAAATATATGCATGCTATCTCTCATTAGTTTTCTCGTCAACAAAAGGTTGGTGTAATTAGCACCTCATCGACCAAAGCATTAAGAATATCCGACAAAAAACACTTATAGCAAGAGATTGAACAATTGTCACAAGTATTTAAAGAAAATGGGTATGAAAACAAATAATTCAACAAGATCATTGTGAAAGCCAAAAAATATTGAAATAGAGGAATGATAATAGAAGTTTATAACAACAATGGGTCGGAGGTATCCCGACCTTATAATAAAATGAGCCACAAAAAAAAACAACAAAAATACAGAGGAAAAGAGACATTAAGGTTACCTTCACACCTCCCAACACCATGAGAAAAATGGTAGAATCCATAAAGGATGGTCAATATTGGTTCATACAAAGAGGTTTATTCCATACCTTGTTCGTGCAACATAGTATATATTAGAGAAAAGTGCTAACCCATGGAGGTGAAATTAAAAGAGAATAGTGAAGACCTTAGGCATGAAATATTTAATACGACATTTTTTGTAGAACATTCCCATAAAACTAACCACCATATGTGTATGGAGAATGCAATGATCATTGCTAAGAAGGAGCAACAAACAAGAGGAAAGTGAGAGAGAAAATAGAGATTGAGATGAACTTGAGGTGTCTCAACAAAGACAAGGGCACAAATTTAAGTGAAACCTATATCCTTTATTACACCTTCTTAAAAAAGAGTGCCATAATTTCATGCTTACTTCTCAACCAAAATATGAAAACTTAGTTGAGTTTTTGCACATTTATATTTATGAATGAGTAAAGACGTTACAACATTTAGTCATAATAATATTTCGAGGATGATCCCATAGTAGGAATTGAAACGTTAAGATTCTAAAACATAAATATAGATCAACCCATACAAATATCTCACTTACTTATTTCATGTTCATATTCTTCTTAGGTATTTTATTAAAATTGAGCTCACTAGAATCTATGAACCAAGATAAAACTTACAAAATATTCCACAAACAATTTACTCAGAAAATGATATGAAACAGTGCAATAAGGAGTTGCAAGTGTATAATTGATTTCATTAATCAAAAGTAAAAATGGATAATTGTTACGATGCAATACAATGGAATTAATAACCTGACAATTCGAATCCATGAGAGGTAATTCAAATTGAGTAACTCAATTTGACTACATGGCTAACTGGACATGTCTAAATCACTATCGGAGCTTTACTAGCTATCTCTAGTTGTCTAATTCGGTCTCTCAATCAGTTATAACCAGTTAAACTAGTCTAACTGATGTGGTATGTGAGAAAGGGAGCCTTCCCACATGCAACCATGCAAAGAATGGTGCTAACTGAACTGGAGGAAATCTAACTGAATGTAACTGACTCATAACTAGGCTTGACTAGTCACTAACTGCCAACAACTGAAGGAGGTTGGTGTCGTCACTCCCAGTGGCTCCTAAATTGTAGGGATTGGTCTAAGAGGCATCTAAACTGATGCGTGCAAGTGCAGTCAGTGGCTGTTAGCCTGAATATGTGTTCCTCACACTATAGTTTCTAGTACATGTGCCCCCATTAGGCCAAGTGGACCCAATGGTACTAGTGGACCCAATAATGACTAAATGAACCCCAAGTTAGGCAGAATTGACCTGTTTGGACAAGGTATGATTATAATCCTAACATTGTTAAAGAGATAAAACATTACAATAGTATTAATATGCTTGGGAGGGTATTTAGATAAAATTGTTTTAAGAGAAGGGATGAGATTGTTGCAACGAAGAGCTTAAAGCATTTCCTTCGATGGTTTCTTGGGGGCTTTAGTTAGCTAGAAGTGCTAGTTTTTTCTTATGACAAGTTCATTTTTCTAGTACAATGTGTTATGCAAAGCATGGTTATCCTCAATAGCTTTACACAACCCAAAGTTCCTAGGAAAATTGAGGTTGTGAATATTGTCAAACTAGACAATAAATAATTATTTTCCCAATTATAAATGCATCAAAATACCCAACAAAAAGAGCATCAAAAACCTCGATAACATACAAAAACATAGTATCCTCAATAAGAGGGTTTTATAGGCAAAAAATACTTTTTTCTCCACTTACAAGTGTATCAAAACTTCCAAAGGGTGATTTTCATGGAGCAATAGACATGCTCATATTAGCATTAAGCCAAAGGAACTCTACCTTTATTTAGTTATTTAATACCAATTCAAAGAAATGACATAATTTGGATGGGTATTCTATGAGAATCAAATTTAGTTGAATATGCATAAAAATTGAAGAATAATTTATAAGAAGTTTAGGGAAGAAGAAGGAATGGAGTATGAAGGGATGTGTGTACTTTGATGCATGCATATTGGGCCAATTCAAAATCTAAAACTAAGTAATAATTAATTTATTTTATTAAAATTGTGGGGGTTTAAAGAGACAAAGATAAAAAACAATCTTAAACAAGTGCTTAAATTAGAGAACCCAATGATAGGTTTCCGACAAGAAACTAAGTTGGATGATAGAATTATAAAAGAGGTTAATTTTATTTCCTAGTCTAAATGTTAGTTTGATCTAAGAGATTTCCCTAGAGCATCAATGTTTCCATGGGACCTAAAAATATTTGATTTGGAGTAGGTTACTTAAATGCATCTTTAGGTTTTAGTGAGCTTTGTAGTGACTTGTACACTTTGTGTTTCAAAGTAACAAATGCTTATGCTTGATTAATTTGTCTGAGAGAACAAACCTCTTTGAAACACCTTCCTTAAAATATGAAGTATTGGTTGTATATTTTAATCTCATTCTATATCAAAAGGAAATAAGAGGGAAGTGTTTATTTTCAAGACCCCATATAGATATGTAAGGGAGGAAATGATATCATAAGGGAATCTTGTAGACATAGCTCGAAAGAGGAAGCATACATGGAAACATAGGTGAGTCAATGTGGACTTTACAGCTAAGGTTAGAGAAATTTCAAGTTCACGCTTTTTATTTAAATCACGACATAAATTTCTAATGTATAATCAAATCACAAGGAAAATTTCCTAGATACTTCAATCCCTATGAGTGTGTTCCCAATTCTATATAGGTATAACCCAACATGGTGTTAGAAACATGGATTTGAAAATCCTAACTAAGATTCATGGAGGGTTTCAAACCAAACCCCAAGAACAAAAATTAAAAATGCAAAATAGGGAATGGACTACAAGGTCATGGTCTATGTTGTAGGTCTAAAAAAGTAAATGAAAAAATGGGAAATGGACCTAGAAATGAAAATGAAATAATGCAAGATGGGAAGAGTTGAATTAATAATGAGCTGGTAAAAACATGTAAAATTAAGGTAGAATATTCGAGGTTTATTCTAAAATCTCGCAGCTTAAGGTTAGAGGTAAGCAAACACAATATCTTTACATGCAAACAAACACCAACATAATAATAAAAAGCACCTATAAAAAGTACCCTCCCAAATATATATTGGTTGGTAAATATTGAGGAAATATACAAATAAATTTCAACTTATAAACATATATTGTTCTCTTCAAAGCTTAGGATGATGCATTACATTGAAGAAGAAAAACAACCACCATTCGTGACTACTGCCAAATACATAGTGTTATGATATACCACCTAAAAATGTCCATGCTAAAGAATTATTCTCTATTAACTTATTTGAGTTTGGTGAGATTCATAAGACCTTCATATTCTCAAATATCACCCTTTTAGCTCCCTAAGGACTTAAGCCTATCCAAAAAAACATTTTTTATCCATTGAAATATCTACTCTTCCACATCCTATCTAGCTTCATCCTTTAGTACTGCAATCTTCCGCTTCTTTGTTTATTGGATTTAGCCTTTGCTCAAGTCTACTATGTTAAATGGAAGGCATAATTTGAGTGGTATTTGAAATTAATTACTTTGCTTTTACATCCTCTCAAATATTTGTCTGAGAGATGTAATATGTTCCTCTAACATGTGGGAGTTCCTTTAGACTTTACTCCCCCGTCTTAATTTTTCCAATGGGATTTTTCATTATATTATCTTTAATTCACAAGAAAAGGAATGAATACATATAATTTATAATATCCTTTTTTAGTCATGCCTAACTTGAATACTTTAATCTTTCACTAGATAGGTTTTCAGATAAGTAGATCTATAAAAGAAAGATTTGTACACCATTTAGGAAATGGATTTATTTTATAGCTTAAAAATAGTTAAAAGATTACTCTTGTTGGTATAACTTATCAAAGTGAAGATATAATTGAAGATGAACATACATATAGTCTAGTGAATGTTTTGGATTCTCTCTTTTCACTAAGCTATCTCCCATATCTAGACTTGAGTACCTTTATTTTACAAATCCACCCACTCATTTTTGTGGTTTCAAATACCTTAGAACAATGTATCTATATTTAGTCATAGGAGTGATCACACAATTGAGAAACTAGCAACAAAATCCCCTCTTCTTAAAACATCGATGGTTGTTGGTAATACTAGGTAGAGCACATAATTTGAAAAACTTGGTTATCAAACTCAATTATTAAAACCTTATAGTTTCATTGCAACAATATGGGGTGTAACATTTTGAAAATATTCCCTATCAACTCATTTGATTTTAGTGGCCTCACATACTTAATGAAATATATAGGAATATGGACTTAATTTTTCTTGTCTTCACTATCACCTTTGGATTCATCATCGTCCTTCTAACCATCATCCCCTCTTCCCTTTTTGTTTTTCCCACCATCCTTCTTCTCCCCCCTTCTTTCTTGTCGTCATCCTTCTTGTCCCCTTCATAACTATCTTTGTCCTTCCTATGTGGTATGATCTCCATATAATTCATAGGTGATATGCAACTATGAATCTAGTAAAATATTGATATAACAACATTCAACATTAAAGCTAACATGCAATCAAAAAGGAGTGTAGTTCAAAACAACGTTATTTAACAAACCATTGTAACTTTCCATTGTTGTATTGGAGTTTGGCTGTAAAGGAAGAAGGGAGGCATGGATAATGTTGCCACTATCTATTTTCACTCTCTCTTAGGATCCAATGACTCATTTTGGTTGAGAAGTTGAAACTCATAGTGTTTCTTATAACAATCTCAAGTGTGCTTCATGTATCAAGTTGAGTAGCTCCTTATTGCCTTGGTTAGGTAAGGTCACAATTATATTACCCAATGAAGGTGCTTATGCATTCATTATATATTTTTTTTAACCAAAACGATTAACTTATTATTTATTATTTATTGCTAAAGAGTAGATTGGGCCTTCGCCCTATTACATCTGTTCTGATAAAATCAGTACCTTACATCCAAAACATCTCTTTTCAAAATTAAGGAATGGGATGCATTAAACAAGGACCTTCATTCACACTTAGCATTCATGGAGGAAGAGGGCAGCCCTGATTAGCTTTGAAATCTGCCAACTTATTCAAATCACGAAGAATGTGATAAGAGATGACTGAGACACAATATATCAAAATGAAGTCCAACCTTTGCATGGTCACATTTCGACTGTGATTATTAAACATAGTATCAGAATTTAAAACTTTAATGATGATTTCAGAGTCACCAAAAATTTGCAAGTTGTTATGTCCTGCTGCCTTTGCAAGTTGACATGCTTTTAGAAATGCATATAATTATGCTTGGTTATTTGTAAGTTGTCCTACTCCCCAGCTGAAGCTTGTTTCTAACTTTTTGCATGGATAGAAAATCAAGCCCTCTTCCCCGACTATCTCCGGATTTCTGGAGATCGAGACTTTATTTTTCATTTGCCACCATTCTAAATATTCCTTTTCTGAAATTCTAACCTACCAAAATGGTTTAATGGCAGGCCTACTCAATCCCAATTGAATTTTATCCACTTGCAATGAACCAAGCCATTTATGCTCGGCTTCTAATTTAATTACATCAATTTTATAGTTTCCCACTACTTCCAAAAGAAATTCCTTAGCTTTTGATGCTACAATTTCTGGTTTCAAAGTTTTGTCCTTGAAGATCGAATCATTTCTAGCCAACCAGATTTTCCACCAAATAAATTTTGGAATGGCTTGCCATATTTTCCTCCATGCATGACTCGATGGGAGAGCAACAAGATACCTTGATTGCCAATTTTTAAAAACAATGATAGGTTCAACATTTAGAGGATCACAAGAATAAGGCAGTCCACGCTAGAAATGTGCCCAAACTTTATGAGCAAAAATGTAGCCAACAAAAATATCAGCTGAAGTCTCAGCAGGTTGATGACAGAAACAACAATTATAAGTTCCTAAGAATCCTCTTTTTGTCAATTTTTATCCGGTTAAGAGTTTATTATGCATAAAAGTCCAAATAAAGAAGTTAATTTTTGGAATGCTAGGAAGATTCCATGCCATCTTCCAAAACGTTGCGTTGAGAGATCCAGAGGAAGTCAACAAACTAATATGCGTTGAAGACTATAACAGCAAGAAAATGCTAGCAATGGAGTAAGACCCAAAAGAGCCCCAACCCCACGTGTCTTTGCAAGTAAGGTGAATGGGTCCCATGCCAGACAAATTCTCCATCAGCGATTTCAGTTGGGCATGAAAAGAAGGGAGTTCACGTTCTGGGAAAATGGGAAGGGACAATGCATCCCAGTTTCCATTTGAATCCCATAAAATAATATCAGACAATTTGTAAAATCCTTTATTAACCAGACAACTCTTTAACTCTTTAATTGATTTAACAGAGTTTAGAGAAGCGTTTCCATTAATTTTGTCATCCCACAGTAAAATCTTTCTGCCATTACTAGGAATTCAGTAAAGATGTTGAGTAAAAAATTCAAAACCTTTCCTTCATAAATTCCAGGCAATAGAGCCTTTAGCAGTATTTTCCATTTGAATATTTCTTAGAGTTCCTCCATGAAGGTATTTTTTCCAGAAAATTTGGCTCACCTAATGCTTTTTGTTAGAAAACAGTTGCCATAGCAATTTGCCTCCCATTTCTAGATTAGACAGTCCTAGGTCTTTGATTTGCAAACCTCCTTCAAGAACGGGTCCTTTTACAATTTCCCAATTAACCAAATGCATGCGATTCTGATTTTGTTTCCCACCTCTCCAAAGGAAATCTCTAATCAGTTTGGATATCTGATCCGTGATTTCTTTTGGTGCCAGAAGTAGAGACAATTGGTAAATAGGAAGAGCTGAGAGAACTGACTTGATCAATATAAGTTTCCCTGCCTTCGTAAGCCAGTGGCCACCCCATGAGACAATATTTGCTTTTATCTTGCTAATGATTTCCAGCCAGAGAGAAGGGTTGTTTTGTCCCAGGGTTAATGGAAGACCCAGATATTTAACCTTGTCCCAAGTAGCATATCCTTCAAAACCCAAAATTTGAGAAATTTTCGCAAATTTTTATTGATCTACATTCCATCCGAACACGACACTCTTGCATTTGTTAATAAGTGCCCCTGAGATAATACAAAATTGGTGCATAATTTCTTAAAAAGCTCTGGCCATATTTAATGAAGCCCCTCCCAAAAGCAGCGTATCATCTGCAAAGAGGGCATGGTTGATAGCTTCAACTCCAACCACTGAAGATATGCCCTGAATGATCCCATCAATTTTTCCTATTGTTAACTTTCTGCTTAAAGAACCGACCATAAGAATATAGAAAAACGATGAGAGAGGACAACCCTGTCGAAGACCCCTAGTAACTTGAAAAAAGTTTGTTGGTATGCCATTTATTAGTGGAGCTATCCAAGGTTTATCATTGCAAGCTTTAATCAAATTTATAAAGGCATGGCTAAAACCAAAAGAGCGGAGAACTGAGTAAAGAAAGGAGAGCTTTACCTTGTCAAAAGCATTTTACATGTCGAGTTTGATTAACATACCCTTCTCCTGCCAATGAAAGATGGAATGCATAGCTTCCTGAACTTGAAATACATTGTCCAGAATATGTCTCCCTTTTACAAACCCGCCTTGAAAAGGAGAAATCAATTTCTCAAGCAAAGGTTTAAGCCTATTAGCTAAAATTTTAGAGAAGATTTTATAAGAAGCATTGCATAAAGAAATAGGTCTGAAGTGATCAAAAGAAGAAGGATTAACTTCTTTAGGAATTAATGCAAGCAATGCGGAATTTGTGTAACCGCCCACTTTGGCTTTTAACATGAATGATTTGATCATCCGGTGTAAATATTTCCTGATTACTATATAGCAAAATCAATAAAAATGGAAGGAAAAACCCTCAGGGCCTGGGGCTTTGTCCAACTCATTGACTAAATAACATCAATAATTTATTGCTCCAAAAAAGTCTTCATTAACTCATAATTTTATTCCTTACTAACCATACAACGAATGCTAGACAAAAATTCAGAGGTTAAATCTAAATCATAGGATCCATCTTCCATGTAAGATTTTGAAAATGAATTTCAGCCACTTCTTTAATTTGTGAAATTCCTTTAAAATGTTTCTCCAAATAGAAAAAAAGAGATTTCTAAAATATGGTTTTGAGAAAGCCTGACTCTGCACTGTTTGTGGAAAAAGGAGGTGTTCCAATCTCCAACTTTCAGCCACGTACTACGAGACTTTAGCCTCAAATATTCTTCTTCTCTCCTAAAAGCTCAAAAAGAGTTAAACTGAGGTTTTTTCTCTTTTTCCAACAAATCAGGTGTATTTTCAGAGTCTTCCATTTCCAATTGGATCTTCTCCAAATTTTCTAGAGCTTCTTTCCTTTCATTGTTTGTATTTTTTTGAGATAGTTTGGCCCACACTTTTAACGTGGCTTTGGTATTTTTGAGCTTCCTCTCCCATACAAAATTCGGAAATCTAACAACTGGAATTTCCCATGCCTTGGTTACAATGCTAATAAAATCATCTCGATAATTCCATCATGGGTTGAATTGAAAGGGGATGGGGCCAAGGTCCTCTTCCTCCTTGATCTGCAGCAAAATTGGCTTGTGGTCTGAAGTGATCTTAGGCAAAAAACCGGAAGAAATTATTTTTTTCCCCGCCATCAGAGAACTCTGGACCAAAAAATGATCCAATCTGGCAGAATTATTTGCTGCACCAATTATGTTATTAGATCATGTATATCTTCCTTTTTTGGGTTTAAAATCATTCAGTTCCCAAGAAAGAATATTATTTTCCACCGTGTTAAGCATGGGGCCTCTCCCGCGAACACCTCCATTTTTCTCTTTGGCGTCCATAGTTATATTTAAATCACCAGCCACGATTATGTTGGAGAAAGAATTATCATTTAGAAAGACTGCCACAGATTTCTAGCCATCTCTTTTTTCTTGAAAGTTGATAGGCACATAAATATTAAAAAGGGAAATTAAATTCTTACTTTGAGAGTGATGGAGTTTTGATAACATCCAGTGCTGTGTTGAATGAGAATGTTCTAGGGAGAAATATTTTTCTGTCCACAATGTTGGTACTCCACCAGTGGTGCCTCTAGCGCTCACTGCCATCCCTACATTCATTTCCATTTCTTGTTGCTTATGGATAGCAGTTATCCTCATCAATTTTTGTCTCTTGGAGCAGAATAACATCCGGAGAATCCATTTTGATGAGATCATTAACAACTTCCACTTTCGAAGAATTTCAAAGCCCTCTGCAATTCCAAGAGACGAAGTTCATTATTTGACGGAAGGGAGAGGGCCTCCTTTTGTAGGTCTGGCCCGAGTATTCCTGTTGATTGACATCTCTATAGTGGCTTGACTTCCTTGCATATTAAGATGTTCGACTTCTTCCTCCCGAACTATCTTATGAGATTTACACCCTTTTTTGGAAGGCCTCTCAACTGGATCTTCATCGGATGAACTAGAATTGTCCATAGGTTTCTTTTGTTTTGCCATTTCTGCATATGTGGGAGAATGTCCTTTCTGTAGGAGTGCCAAGATTTGTCTACGTTGGACCTTTGACTTCTTCACTTGTCTGAATTTGAGGTCGAGGGACTTCTCCCCCTTCAAGCACCGAGAGCACTTGTTCTTCTAGGATGCTTAAAACTTTCAAAGTTGTTTTGAGAGGATATTTCCATAGCTGCTCCATTTTCTATCTGTTTCTGCCCAGAGGGATTGCTACCCGTCCCCATTTCTCCTCTTTGTCCCTTAGCTTTGTTTCTTTGCTTTCCTAAACTAGTTTTTTGAACTTGAGTCCATTGATATCCCTTCTCTTTGACAGCTTATTCCTCAACTTTTTTCTTACAAGATCTGGCAAAATGTCCATAACCATGACAAAATCTGCATTTAAAGGGCAATTGATCATAATTTATCTCTTGCACGTGCAACCAATCTGCTACTGTCAGATTAATAGCTTCATGAATCCCTACCTCCAAGTCCACTTCTACACAAATTCTAGCACAAGTATATTGATCTCTTCGTTCAGCCCTATCAACATATTTCCCCAGAGTGTTTCCTATGGCTTCTAAAGATCCCAAATTCCAACAATGGAGAGAAATATGTTGTAACCTAACCCAAACAGGGACAACAGAAGGGACATCTTGATTCAGATAAAAGTCTGGAGTCCACTTGTTCAGGTAGAGCCCTTTGGGACCCATGAAATATGGTATGTTTCTAAAGATTAAATCTCTAACTATTGAGTTTTCAAAAAGAAAGACACAGTATCGCTTACTTATCAAATTGATGCATATGCTTTCTTTCCAATTCCTTTGAACCCACCCTTCAATTGCCTTGCGGGGTGGCCAAAGTCCAGTGAATTGTCCAATGAGGCGCCTATCATCCAAATTAAGGGTTGTTCGGCATGGTTGATCTGCAGGAAGATCCACCGTAGGGATATTATCAAGATTCTTGACGAAAGACTGCTAGTTATGGTTGAGTTTTCGCTTGCTTCCTGAAGCAACCAATCTCCTGAAGGAATTGAGATCAACGAAAGGGGAGGATCCCCCTCCATCCGCCATGACCTCTAAACAAAATTAACTCTCATGGATACCAGGCACTCAATGCTTGCAGCACAAATGAAACAGTACCCTAGGACAACTCGCAAGAAGTAGCAGCCCTGTAGTCACAAAATCTTATATCTCCTTCACACAAGAAGAACCTCCTTCACAAAGACTACAAAGCCAAACAGTCTGCTAGACAAATTGAAGCAGGAGATGTAAATATCTGCAATCAAAATCTAACTCCATATGAAAAAAAATGCACATAATAGCCAAGAAAGATGTGATCTACAAACTCTTGGCAAAGAGGAACCAGATCTCACCAGAAGAGACGGTCTACTCCCTACTTGGATATGAAACCACCAGCGAGGGTGCCAAACAAAATTTCTTCTTGATCATGAAGGGCACTCAGAGATCGAGCTCCCTATAATGGAGATCACGAGGACGCACTCCACCAGCAATAAAGTCTTCCTCTAATGGACAATCTGCCTGCAGACCGTCAGAAAGGGAACCAGAGGTTGAGCAATGTACACGAATTTTTAAAATTTTCTTGGAGCCAAAATCAATGCGCATCTCAATTGATCCGATGGTTGATCAATATTCCATGAAGGTTTTAGAGCATTCAATATGTATTTTTATGGGGACCACATTGACCATTTTAATATCCTTAAATTCAGATTTCAAGTGTATCCATTATATATTACAATATATCCATAGAGATAATTGAACTATGGTGATTGATTTCTTTGACATGCATTCATGATGCACATCCAATAGATATAAACATAAAATATTATTAATAAAAAATGTCTCAATATTAAATATAGAGGATATTAATTATTGCATGCTTTACAATTGATGGAATCATATGGTATTATTTGAGTTGTCTTCTCTTTGTTTTTGAGTTAATTATAGTACTTAATAGTTTGTTATAAGTGTTCCTTGATTTTTTTGAGATATTAGTTGCATTTGTATCTCCAAAGAGGGACATAGTCTAAAATTGTCTAGGATTGCTCTCTTGCTAGATACAAGTAGCTTCTGAGCAATAGAGGCTATGCCAATTTTCTAACTACAAGAAGAAAACTTAGGTTTCACTGCATCAAAACTCCTTTTTTTCTCCCATGCTTCTCAGCACCTTTCCAATTGTTTCCATCCTTCTTAGATAGAACGATGTCTATATAAGTATGGGTCATTTTGTGAAGATTATATAATGGCTCATACTTGGTATTATCATTACTGAACAAATTAATCAAATGTAATCTAGATTAGATCAAGCTATTACATTTTTTTAAAAGGGAGTTGTGAGGTTTGGAAGCCAATCTAGCCAATAAAGGTTTTCTTTTGCTTACAATTTGAATATTACAAAGTATTAATCATGTTAGGGATAATTATGGTATTTTTGTCTTAAATGTGGGTTATTATCTTTACCCAGCTCCCTCCCACTCTATTATTCGTGTTGTGNGGGGGGGGGGGGGGGGGGGGGGGGGGCGAGGTTATCATCACTCCGGAAGGATATTTGGAAACCAATTTTGCATGGGGACTAGGCTCGAAAACTAACAATATGGTCGAGGCCCTTGCTCTCTAGTAGGGACTCCGGATTGCCAAGAATCAAGGAATCATCGAGCTCACTGTCCTAGGAGACTCCAGAATAATTATTCAAGCCATGGACGAGAACTCTCTTCCTAACCAAACACACCTCAAGCACCTAATCCAAAAAATCAAGATTCTATCACTCTCCTTCCTTAAAATTGAGTTCTTTCATGTTTTGAGGAGGAATAATAAAGAAGCTGATCGAGCAACAAATTTGGGATCCAGTCTAAGCTTTGGAACTAATAATTAATGTGGTGAACACCCTATGCGCTTCGCCATAGGACCGGGGCTCCATTTGTGGAGCCTAACCCCCCGTGGGCCCTCCTATCCAGGGTCCTCGACTCGTGTACGTTGGTATCCAAGGTAGGTGGAGCTGAGAAGGCATGTGGCCACTTGTTTGATGGAATGTTTCGTAAAAATGTGGAATACAATGAAGTCCCCTCACCTATTGCAATTTTTTTCTTGTCTCGTCGGTGCAAGGTCAATGGAGTGAGGTATCATTTGGTTTGATGGCTCGCACGTAGGGAGTAATTATGGTGATCATTGCATCCCTAGATTTCAATGAATTTAAACTATGGAGAGGCAGGGCAAGAGGCACCGTCATCTTACTGAATGTTAGCATGTCTAATAACTTGAAAGTGTCGAAATTGTGCTGCTGTATCGTGAAAGGGAAGCAAACGTTGGTGCTTAGCATGGAAGCCGACTCTGCATCCTCTAGCTCGTCCTCCCCTCCCAATTCCATTGAGGCGGATATCAGGGAGCTGAAAAGTGAAGTTAGGGTGTTGCAAGATCAAGTAGAAGCAAAAGATACAGAAGGAGGCAGGTGTTTGGAAAATGTGGACAAAGACCTATCGTATTTGTGGAAGAAAATCAGTCGATAGGTGAGGAAGGATGAGAACATTGTCATGGTTTGATCGCAGAACTGGAAATCAAAGTAAACAAGCTCGCCCCAAAGCTCATCAAGCAAGATGCTCCTCCCAAGCCAGGTTCTCCGCCTAGCTTTGATGCAAAAACTAATTAAGATGAGGGAATTGGTCTACCTTTTTGTTTTGTTGTTTGCTCTATTTGTTGGGTTTCCTCAGTGGTTATAAAAGTTTGCTCTCTCGAAACTATGATAGGTTAGATTCGGTTAATAGTCTCCCTATTAGTTTTGACTTGATTTCCTGTAAATGTTGATTAGTCCTTAAAGTTAAAATGTTAAAGTTTGAATATGTCAGATGGCTTTTAAGACTATTGAATTTCTCTTTGTTGCTTCCATAAGGGCGTAATTAGAACCAAGAAACTCTTATTGTCATTTCCATAAGGGAGTATGTTGAGAATCTGAACTCCTTTTGCTGCTTTCTCAAGGGCATTTTGTAATCTGGTTTGGTTTCTGTGGTTATACCACCTTCTTAATACAATATAAATGTTTCTGTAAAAAAAAATAGGGACCTTAGAATGAACCCATTTATATTATATAGTCTAAGAAAATCCAGTTAATATAAAGGTCAGCTTATCCTCGCAGTAATTAATTAAATACTTATTTTCATCATTTGAAAAATGTTTTCACAAAAAATTCCATGAGCACAAGTAGTGCATTCAATTAGTGGGTTGATAAACTATAGAATTTATCATCGTAGGCAAGATTATTTGATATAATTGGCATCATTCACTTGAATGTATTTAATACATGCCATTATCAAGATGGTTTAAGGGTCATAACTATATGTTGATAATCAAACACATATTAAAATCTCAACCATTGTTGCAAAAACCAAGCTTATAAGACTACATAGCAAGAACAAGAAGCGGGGAATTAAGGGATGCCAACACTAGGTATTTAGTAGCAACTTGAATGATGTTTGTTAAAAAAAATCTTCCATGTAATGTATTAGCCTACAATTTCAAGAGAAAAATATTGGGAAATAATGGGGAATGAGATAATAATTCATTTGTTTCATTCAACGTAGCCTTATAATTACAAACTTACTCCAATGCATGTTCAAAGGCATCTCCACCTATACTTCAATGATTTTTGAGTTCCAGAAACCTCCCTTATTAGAAACATACAATCTAGGTTAATCTAGTCAAATTTCATTAGATGTGAATAGAATTTTACAAAAATTCCAATGTTGACCCCTTTCACTAGTCATGAGGTGGTCTCCATGTATGCCAAGTATTGCACAAAATATAAAATTAATTATGTGATCACTTGAAAATCCAATGATCATGTCATGAATTGCTTGAAATAAACTTTTCAATGAGCCCTCATTTGCCCAATTTCATTCATATGCCCAGTCTACGAATTGTGAAAGTTGCATGTCTCTTGGATACCAAATTCCATAATCATGGTTGCATTTATTAGATTGTATTTTGAATCAGATGCAGAGATAAAATTGGGTCTAGTAAAATTGTAGTATCTTTCAATACCTGTGCTTATTTTTGACCTCTAGTTGTTGAGAATGAACTTTTGCAAGAACATGACTAGCTTCATGGTAAAAATTTGGTTGTGGATGTTCACAATTTAAAAGTGGTGTTTTTGGGAAGTGGCAGAAAAATTTAAAGTTTTTAGGCTATAGTTTGCCTCAAGACAAGTTTCCAGTGACGCGTCATTTTCCTCATTCCAATATTAGATGACTAGTTAAGGGTTGTAACAAGTCTATGTACTAATTTTGAGGGTGTGGTTTGGGAAGCTTACCTAGCCAAGTACAATATTCATTGTAATCATAGACTTGTAAACATAAAAGATAATATATGCCCGTGTTGAAGAAAATGGCAGTGATATTAAAATTATGGTACAAGTGAAAAAATGTTAAAGGCATCTCAACTGATACAATTCTACATTTCCAAAACACCTTCATCTATAAGGCATACCCTTCGAATGATCATATTCATAAATATTGGATATAAAAAGAAGACTCGGGCTTTAAAATCTTTATCAACTAGTATTGTTGGATGCCTAGACAAATATTTCAATTAAAGCATACTCCCTACAAGAAGAATGGAGCATTCCCTACCATGAAATAAAGTAGGGTAACAACAATTGACCAGAGATTGAGTTTGAAACTTTAGTGTAAAGGTCTCATATACAACATCTGTAGGCAGTATTGTCATGTTTGCTAATGAGAAAGCCAAAAAAAATCACAAATAATATAACCCTTCACGTTATGGTTGTTTAACTCCCTTAGATTCTACAAATGTTTCATTATCTTTCTCGTCTCCTACAAACCTAAAAATTATTATGCTTAATATTTATTCTAGAGGGCCCTTGTCGTGGTGGCCACTTCCATACATGACCCACAATTTGTAGAAGTTGTGTACATGCCAAACATGATACATTCAAGTCCTTAAACCATGTATTTAGTAAGGTGATCCATCCCTAGTGTGTTAAACCTTGGAATTGGGACTCTACCCCACTCTTGGTTTAGGACCTATCACAATTTCTTAGAAGTTTTATATAATGCCTAAGCCACTGAATTTTATCCTTGAAGCGTGTCTTAGACAAAAGGTCTGCTTATGGTATATAAAACCTTTTAATTGGGCCCATATCCAATTCCTATACCTTGTAATCATGCATATACCCCACACATGTGACAATGATGCCATCCAAATGGCATGTCTCATGACCCCCCTCCCCGATTCATGGCCCATGTGCCTTATAAGTTGCTCTTCTAAGTTCCAAGGCACCTTATAAGTTTTGGCTGATGAGATGTACAACTTGTGCGTCAAACTAATAGTTTAGATTCATGACTCACCGTTGGGATTTAGGGGCTAAGGTCCTTGTTTTCAACCCTAAAACACACATTTGGCTAGGAGACTCATCCTTGGTGTACTAAACCTTAGACTCGAGCTAATATGACACTCATGGATAAAGATTCCTTTCGAAGTGCTTGTTGAGGTCCTTAGTAGTGTTTATGATATGAGCACCTAGTTTTTAGGCCTAGATGATGTTATGGGATAGAATACCTATTGTTGGTTCACAAAACCTTAAAATCAAGCCTATATTCCAATCAATGAACACCATGTTCCTAATGGAGGTGTTATTTCATGTCGAGGATTCATGATTTTCTTATGATCCTAAGCATAGTGTATAGGGCCCAAGCTCCTATTTATTTTTCCATTAATCACGTTGTGGATGGAGAGACACATAATTAGTGTGTTAATCCTAAAAAATGGGCCCATATGTGACTTTTGGGATCAATAATCCTTTCATAAAGCGTTTGTCACAATTCTTGGGAAAAATAGATAGCCCAAGGACTTTGTCTAGAGGGATTCTCGCATGATTTAAGGCATCATGCATGACTTGTGTGCCTTAGAATAGGAATTTAAGGCCCAAACCTCTTTATTTTAACACCAAAGCATTGATTTCCTTTGAAACCCATCATAAGCGTGTTAAACCAGGGAATCGAGCTTGTATCCTACTCTTGGGGAAAATATATCTTCCAAAGGGATTGCATGATGGTCCATGGACCAATATATGGTACAAGGGCCATATAAGTTTTCTATAGTGCATAAGCTTTTGTTTTTTTAGCTTGAAGCATGCCTAGGTTACGATACTCATGGGAATTTATTTTTTTCTTCTTCTGAAGGGCATGTAGCGTTGTTTGATAATATTTGCATGGCCTATGAGCCATATAAGAATCATTAGATTCTAAGCCCCTATTATTTTTACTCAAACAATGTCATGGTCTAGTAGACACATGTTTGGTGCGCCAAATCTTATAACCAAGTTCATCTCCTACGTTTGGATCAAATATTCATGTTCAAGTGCACATGGTGTGGCTTGGGCCCTTTGCATATTAATGAGCCATAAAGGTAGTGTGTGGGGAATAATACCTTAGGTTACTACTACACACCATGTTTTAAAAGTAGTGCATAGTTCCATAACACTAGCTTCCATCCTTGAAGTATGTCTTGGGTAAGGATATCCACACCTTGTGTGCTAAAATTTTGAATTGAGACCATGCCATAGTCTTAAGGCAAAGATTCTATACAAAGGGCATGTCTCAATGTCTAAGGTTTTTTTAATTATAACGATTTGATAACAACAACAATAGCAAAAATAAAAACAATCGCAATACATTTTAAACAATAATAATAACTTTTAAATAGTAATAACAAGAATTTGTATATAACAATAACTTTAATATTTATATCAATAATAAAAACAACAAATTTATTACGACACATGGGCAACATATATTTTGGTATAGCGTTATATTATACAACACAAAAGTACTACTATGACGTGAGGAAATGTGGGAATAACACATTTGTAATGTTGAGATGATGTTGAACGACACACACTTTATGCCAATGTGGTTACAATCGATGTACAAACAACACAAGGTTGACACAATGATTAAAACAAAATCAATGCAAACCATATTTTTGCATAGGTTCCATTTTCAATTTCAATTATTAGTCGAAAATGGGGGTTGGTCCCCATATTTCATTTTCACATGTGGGTGTGGAGCAGAGCTTCTTGGTGTTAAAAGGGATTTGTGGGGGCACTCAATAGGAGCTAGATATCTTGGATTCACAAATAAGATTTTTGTCTTTTACCCTCAATTATTATTATTATTAATTTGCAAATCCAAAACTAAATGTGTTGTGGGTTTTGAAGATGGAATTTAGGATTTGGGTTTTAGATATGGGTTTTGGATATGGATTCTATATATGGGTTATGAGTTTCCCTTTCTCTTCCCTGAATTCTCTCCCTTTTCCTCTTTTCCTCTCCTTATTTCTCTCCCTCCTCTCCTTCCACTCCTCTTCCCTCTTCTTCCTCCTCTCTTCGACTCCTTTTTTCCTCAGCCCCTCTTACTTGTTTCAAAAGGCTTCCCTGGAACCTTCTGTTTACTGGCCCCCTACCCAAATAATTACGGAGGGTTTTCAAAAATCTGTTCCAAGGCAACTTGGTGCTTGGTTCGAATCTGTGGGCTATTTGTCAATATTGTAATGCTAGTATGTATCCTGGTGTGGAGATCAAGGTTAAGGCCCGACTAGTCAATGGATAGGCATGCAAGATGTAAATAGAATATATATGGATCGTGTGGTGGGCTTGCCACGATTAACCCACTCTACAGCACCAGTTAAAACAAGGCCAGAAATAAATGAATATGGGTAACCAGAGCACGAAGAAAGGAAACCACTATAATCACTGGAATCTGAACAAGAATAATAAAAAGAAGGTTTGTGACTCTCAAGACCCATCAAGGCTTGGTGTAGTTATTCTACCTTCCCCTTCATACCGAAAATACAGTGACTCTCATGCCCCCTAAAGGCAAATTGAAATGCTTAATAGAAGGAAAGCAAGCAAGGGTTAGACCGGGTTCATATGAAGGACCTTTCATTCCTCTTCCTCTCTCTCTTATCCTTCCTCTCCATTCATCCTCTCACACCTATTCCTCTCCCTCTCCTTTTACTCCTACCTCTTCCTATTCCTCTTCCCTTTTCGACTCCTATTTTTCCTCACCCCTCATCTTCTCTCCTTTACTCCCTCTTCTCCTTCCACTCCTCTCTCTTCCTGTCCTTTTTTTCTCCCCCCCTCCTCTCTCTCTTCCCCCACCCTTCTCTTATTTTGGTTCTCTATCTTCCTCTTTTTTTCCCTTTTGCTTATTTTCAGGCTCCCTTTTCCTCCACCGCTTATTTGCTTCCTTCTTTTTATTGTCCCTCACCCCCCCTATTCAATCTCTCTTTCTCTCCCACCATAGTTGTGTAAGTTCCCTAATTTCTACCGGAGAATTGTATATTTCTTATTATAAGTAGATAGATGAAAATGCAATTTTTCATGCCTTAGATATGCCATATTTCAAAATGACCAAATCGATAGCTACCTAAGATAACAAAGACTTTGACCATTGTAAATGTTATTTTTTTCATTGCTTTACTTTTATATAAATTGCATGTGTACTGAAAACTCCTTATGATTTCAGAAAATAAAAAACAACAACCCTAAAATGAACCAAAAATAATGAATGGAGAGATGTCATAGTGTAGTTTTAAAGGAAAAAAAACTTAAAGGCTGAACAATTTTCCACTAGATATGACAAGTAAGGAATCCATTTATAAGAAAACAACTACTTGTATAACATTTTTTTGTGTTTCCATACTTGAGTGCCGACACATTTGCTAGTATCTATGTGTCAAATTTGATTGTAACTAACCCCAACATATTGGTGCAAGTAGAAACAATCGAACAAGCTTCAAGGTTTCCATGACATTATATTCAAACTTTTATTGCAGATAATTCCATAATTATTTTCTTACCATGGATATGACATTTTTAATGAACTTTTCCTTGGTTTCCTTGTATATATTTGAAATTACTACTCTAGAATATTCATTTAATAGGTGATTAAGTTAGGATGTATCAAGCAATGATGACCATCAATGCCAATAACTTGTTTGTCAAAAAATCTTTTGCTACCCAACAATGCTACAAGTAGGTTTATGCATTTCTGCATTTTATTTTTCACCACATGAAACAATCACCATTTTTAATTTTTCTTATGGCTAAAATAATTAATTTTGTATTTGAAAAGAGATATAGTCATACGATTAGTGTAATAATATAAAATCAAAAGATAGTTCAAAAGCCAAAGTTTCAAAAATATTATAGTCTTCTAAGATATTCAAAATAAAACCTATTATGTTGTCTTTTTCATGAAAATGATATTGTCGCCTACATGTATAAATCCTATTAAACTATCCTAAAATCAAAATAGTTTTGCATAACTTAAAAAACATGGAGTTAACCAAAACCATGACCACTATGTGCCTCATCTCAGTTCTCTTGCGGAGGATTGTCCTAATGTTTCATTGGTTCCAATACCACATGATTTGTTTCTTGTTGCATTGAATCCTCATCTTTAACTTTCTCAAGGATGATTCAAAATGAAGTTCATTACTGATATATTCCATATTGAGAACTATTTTCCAAGGTCATCACCATTTGATGCATCATGTTGCATTCTTTCTCGATAATTTATATTTTCCTCTTTACGTTGATGGAAATTTTCAATATTTTTGTATGTCTTATGTTTTGTTTCTTCTTTTGAGTGCAAATTCTAGTTGTAAGGTTGTAAATAATTGGATGTTGGTTAGAAATCAAGCTCTCATGGCACCCAAGACAATCATTTCGCATAGGGGACAATGACCCAAGTGACTATGAATTTCCATTTAAATCTCATACCAATAGATATTGGATAGGTGAACAGAGCAATTAGACTAAGTAGAGCATGCCACAAAAAAACCAACCTCAAAGCAAAATTATATAGAGCTATGAATTTTAGAAGTGCCTATTAATAATGGAGATATAATTTTCCTTAGAGGTTATAGCCTATGTATTTAATCAAGTGGAGATTGAGTTATTCCTAGAATTGATCCACCAACCAAGGAATGGAACCGAGATACCCCCCTTCAAACACCATAAGGAATTCATATGACATTATAGCATACTTGAACCTAATGTAATGTATGTGAGCATACAATAAAGGACGGGGGAGGGGTTGGACGGGTCAAATACTGTCTTTTCTACTTAAATTGAATCCACCTCAAATCATTGCATGATTTCTTTAGTATTATCCCTCCACTTTCCATTCCTAGATTAAGTTTAATCATTGATTTATAACAATGGGATTGGGATTATGGAAATCCCACCTTTGGACCAAAGTTCCATTGATTTAAAAGGAGAGCCCAAATTGGTGAATCTGTTCACCTTTTGGTTACGATCCTTTAGCATATTATGATATTAAATAATTGAAGTATACCTTTTTGCTTTTTTTTGAATTTTGGATAATATTTGTGCCAAATAATAATCAACATGGATTAATGAGTTCCTCATATCCATTTTATGTGTAATGAGTTGCCAACAACTAACAATTCCTTGTTTTAATTGGTGTCCAATATCTTAAGTCCTTGATAAAGTGCTAAAGCTTTAGCTTTATTTTTTATTGCTTCTCTAATACTTGATTTAAAAATAGTTTCCTTTGATCCATTGGGATCAAATATGCCCCCACCTTGCATCGTGCTTGCATCACCTTCCATCCCTGGATTACTTTTTGAGGACCCATCAAAGAATAGGATAATTTTTCTGGAGTTGCATGCCAATTTTTAAATGCTTGTTCCTCAAACCAAATTCGATAATTTATTCTGTAACTGGGTCTTTTTATGGTGTGCCTTGAATGAGATTGATCTCCTTTAAAAACTTCATTTAGTCATTTTTTTCCTCTTTATCAAGTATGTAAGCATTGTGCCATTTCATTCCTTTACTTGAATAGCTACTAGGAGAAGACCAAGATCTTTGCCTACTAGTATTTTTGGAGATATAACTTCTTGATTGAATATGTATTTATTTTTCATAAGCCAAATTTCCCAACAAATGAATTTGGGCATTGCTAACTAGGCCCTTTTAAAAACTAGCTCATTCCGAAAAAATCCTCTATACTTCTAAAAAAATTGCAATTTTACTCATGAAAATAAAATTATATTTGTTATATACTCTCTAGCATTCAAATAATTTTCTCATAAAGGAATAGTAATTAATTGTTCTTCAACATAGAACTTAAACAATGTTATTGTCCAACAAACTATTCAAACTGCTTCAATATTTCTATTATAATCACAATAGACAATAGTATTAGAAAAGAGTCTAGGGTCATGTTCAATTAGGAAACCTTCCTATTAATTCCATATATTCTAGGTGCTTGGACCCATCCGCAAACTCTCTTTTCATAGGAATTCTACAAGTGAAAATAGGTCTATAGTGAAAATTCTCCATTGCATATGCTCCATTCAACCAATTAATAATCACTTGGGAGCCCCCCGTCACTTGTAGTTTGTGAACACCATATATGGAGACTAACATCGAAATTAATTTTAAGGCCAATAGCTCATCTCTTTTATTGGAACTCAACCCTCGACCAAATTTGAATTTCAAAAAATAGGTATTTGACAAGTACATGATCCCCCCTAACCCACCCACTAGTGGATCATCTTTAGAATATCCAACAAAGTATGCCCAAGATTGTGATTTATTATAATCTTATTTACCACAATCCTATTAGGTTTCTTATACATTATCTTTTTGAAGTTTCTAAGAACTATCAAATTCTGAGAATCACATTATTAAGGAGGGGATACAATGCTTTAAATAAGCCAGAGTTCCTAGCTAATCAAATGCCCTGAGTAGTTATAAGAGGGAGGGTGTTAAAATATTTTAAAATTACCTTCTCACACCACTTTTGAAGACATTCCTCAATATTATGAATTCCCACCCATTCTTAACCCCAATTGTTACCTCAATTTCCTTCCTCATAGAGACATCAAATGAGCAAGTAATGAACATATAGGAAAGAGGCTTGTCATTTACGTTGTAGAGTGGGCATCTTCTAGGATCTTTCCAACATCTCCTCTACATGTAGTCCCATGTAAGAACCTTATTCCTAAGAGCCAACCACATAAATATTTTATATTTCTATGCAAACTTGAATTTTTAGACCACCATATACCGCCACTCCACCTCTTCACACCTAAATACTCTCTTAGAGCCAGATTTCCTAGCTAATCAAATGCCCTAAGTAGTTATAAGAGGGAGGGTGTTAAAATATTTTAAAATTACCTTCTCACACCACTTTTGAAGACATTCCTCGATATTATGAATTCCCACCCATTCTTAACCCCAATTGTTACCTCAATTTCCTTCCTCATAGAGACATCAAATGAGCAAGTAATGAACATATAGGAAAGAGGCTTGTCATTTACGTTGTAGAGTGGGCATCTTCTAGAATCTTTCCAACATCTCCTCTACATGTAGTCCCATGTAGGAACCTTATTCCTAAGAGGCAACCTCATAAATATTTTATATTTCTATGCAAACTTGAATTTTTAGACCACCATATACCGCCACTCCACCTCTTCACACCTAAATACTCTCTTAGAGCAGTATATCCCAAATTAGGATTGTACACCTCTTCGACAACGTTCTTATACCATATTAACTCATACTCAAAGTATTTATTCTAACATGATTGTGTCTTAAAGCAACATTGAAATAGACCTAGATCATTCCATCCTCCCTAAATAACCCTAGCCTATCAATGATAATAAGCATGTGTCTCTTTTCCTTAGAGCTATAACTACTTTACTTGGAAATCTATAATTTTTCTCGCCGCCATCCTAAGGGTTGACCCCAAATATAACCCTATTTTAGTCCCAACCTTCCATGTCAACTGAAGAGCATGATAATACCACTACCTTCTGAATGATATCATGAGGGACCTCATATATTCCTTTGTAGACAAAGACTCAATATATTTTTGATACACCATTGTAACCCATAGTCTCATTCCTATAATGAGCCTCCATACACACTTTGCATACAAAACTCTTGCAAAACAATTTGTATTTTTTTATGGCCCGACCACTCACATATTTTGGCACAGCAATATTCTTCCAAGTAACCCAAGTTTTTTTTTTAATCTTTATTCCCTTCCCACGTGAAACTATTTTTTAGTCTCTATCATCCAACAACAATTTCATTTGTGCATTCCTTAAGCTTGAGGTAATGTCCTAGGTACTTTAATCTAGGTTGCAACACAACTTGTGGATAAGGAAACATTTTGGAGAAATGTGGAGCGACCGAACCCTAGCTGCCGCCACGGCGTTTGTCTCTGGTTCTGCTCTCTCTTCTCCTGGATTTTCGTCGTTGGCGTGCTTGATGCATCCTGGAGTCGCGCTGAGGACCGCTCTCATTTGTAATAGGACGGAGCTTTCATTGCAGAACATGGAGGCTGCTGATTACACAATGGCTAAACAGAATGAAGATGCTCAAACTGGAACGAACGATTGTAATATTGAGGATACAGAATACTCTTTCAATAGCCATTATAGGCATGCGCCCCTGCTTCCTGTTGATTACGGGGCCAGGGTAGGCTCTGATAGCTATCAAATCTTCATAAATCTGCCTACTGGGAATTCGATCTTGGTTTGGGTAAATGTTCTTGATTCAGTGGAGGCATTACGGGATAGTCTAGCAAGGCGCGTGGGTTATCCAGCATCCGTATTCTATCTTGTGCATGTAGGAAAACCGATGCATGACTCTTTAAATTTATCAGAATACCAGATTTCCAAGAATTGCTCCATTTCTCTGTTGCTTCGGTTGAGGGGGGGCGCCGATGGCAAACAAAGAGGATCCTTCCCTTCACACAAAGGAACTGGTCCTTCATCTTACAAAGATGCAGCCCGATCAAAGGGGCTTCAGACAGAGGCGACCTCTACAGTTCAGCCCAGCTCATACATTGTGGAAAAACTGGAATCCACACCAGTTCTGGAGATCAAAAACGAACAGGTTAAAGGAATTTTTAGTTCTTTACAAGCTGAAGCAGTTATTTGTAGGTTTAATGGGTTTTGGCCCAAATCACATGATCTTCATGCCTGGATCTTCCAAAACTGGACAACTAATTGCCAGATTTTACTATGCTCAAAAGGTTTCTTTATAGTTCAGTTCGATTCTCCGGATGAGTACCAGAAGGTCTTATTGCAAGGACCTTGGTTTTGGGGGAGAGCTGGGCTCTTCATAACCCCTTGGTTTCCAGAATTTGATGCTAATACTATGGTGGTTACAAAGATGCCGGTATGGGTGCGATTACCAAATCTGCCTCTACCTTTTTGGCATCATTTAGTACTGGAACACATAGGCAATCTTCTGGGAAGGTTCATCAAGAATGACAATGAAAGGAAGGACAAGGGCTTATTTACATTTGCCAGAATTTGTGTGGAGATTGACCTCAGCAAAGGCCTCCCAGATAGATTACAGCTGAAACATGAATCCTTCACTTGGCTACAGAGTCTGGACTATGAAAATACAGCTTTCAGGTGCCGATTCTGCCATCTGACAGGTCATCTTCAAGATTCATGCCCACTTGCGAAAAAATTCCCAAAAAAGAAAAAGGGGCCGACAACAAACAGAAAGAACTGGCAGGCAGATTATATCTCATTTCCAGATGAGGAAGTTGGATGTGAGGATGAAGAACAACAAGATATGCAGAGAAACGAGGAAACATTGGTGCCTGATGATGCAGAAGCACAGTCAACAGGAAAACAGATATCCGGTGAGGACACTTAGACAAACTTGGAGAATCCGATGGATACATCTGCTAGTGGTCAAAAGCGTGCTCATGAATCTGCCAGTTCAGAATCTGATAAGGACATAACAGTGTCTCACCAACCGGTGGAGGCAGCCTGTAATCAGCTGATTGTGGCTGCACCAAAGAAAGGGGATTGGATTGAAGTGAAATCTAGGAAGAATGGGGGGGGGGAAGGGGAGAATAGAGGAGTACTATAATCCTTGAACTCTCTGTTTGTATAATTTTTTGTTGTTTTTCTTTTACATGACAGGCAACAATTTGTGACAATGTATGGGACTATTTTGTCTCAATACATCTGCAGATGTAATTTTGTTCTTTTGAAATAAAATTACGACTTTTTCCGAGGAAAAAAAAAAAGGAAACATTTTGGTAAAAATGGTTGTCTTCCTCACAAATCCCCATGAGTGATACAGTGGGATTCCCGACATTTGTATGTATCTATGTAGCAATACTTTATAGATCTAAAATATCCATTAGCTTAAAGGCATCCATATGTGAGGCATTACATAAGTATATCATCTAGAAAAAGCAAATGTGATATGTATAAAGAGATGCCAACTATAATTCCTTTAAATGCCCGTGATATTTTGTTCTTCCAAGAGACTATGCTCAAGCCCTCAACCACAAGTAGAAACAATAAGGGGAAAGGAGGGAACCCTTGTATTATCCCTCTACCATGCTTTAAAAAAATGTAACACCATACCATTAATATATATGGAAAATGGAAAATGATACAAAGTTTACATAGTTCATCACCCAATTGACAAACAATAAATTAAAACCTAGGTGGATAAAAATTATCATAAGATAGAGCCAATTAACTCTATCGTAATCCTTTGACATGTCCACCTTAACCAACATGGATTGAAACCTCTTAGTCATGATAGAATGGAATGCTTCCTAATCCACTCCCATTAATGCTTCATGAATTTGTCTATTTGTCATAAACCAAAATTTCTCCTAAGATATCTGCACATGTTGATATTATGCATTTATATTTTAAATGTTCGTGTCAAATCATGCAATTAATTTATTGCATGGATTTTATGTACTCAATATATTAATGTGTCATTGTAAATCTACAAGTCACACGGATTTTGGTGGAAATATTTGAGATGATGATGCTAAATGTAAGAAAAGTTAGGAACATGATATAAGAAACATAAAAATTACCACCAACGAAGGCGATAGCAACAAAAAGACTTCGTTGAGTTGTAATTACATAATAATTATGAATGTTATATGATATTGAAAAATATGTATTTAGTTTATGAAGAGTTGTATTAATAATTATGATGGTTACTTAATATAGTGTGGTTTATGTTGCATAAATGCTTGATAAAAGCATTACATCATTTAAAAGACTATAATAAAAGAAGAGAGACCAAGTTAGATATAGATTAATTGTATTTGGTGTGGTCCGAAAAAAGTTCGATGGATCTTATCCATAGTAGATCTAAGCATGTTAGCCATAGAATAATTTATCCTATGTTTTTTAGAAACTTGGAATATAATTGAATATGATATACTTTATTTTTCATGGCACTTATTTGTTCTGTTATATGCATATTAATGTTTGAGCATAGAGAATATATATGAGTATGAACAAATATGAACATATGTTTCATCAACAAAAGATAAATAAAATGCATTGAATAATGACTATGTACAAGTTACTGATAAACACAAAATTTTAAAATTTCGCATTGATATAATTGTCCATATTGGATTTTTTTATATAGTCATGAGCGAGTGGTTGAAATAATAGCACAAAAAGTTTGCAAGAATAAATAGTGGTAGTAAGCACATATCATTACAACATCTGCATGGAAGGTTCCCAGATTTACAATTTAGTGATAAATGGGCCCTACATAGATTCTTTGAAACTATTAGGAAGAGAGGGCATGTCAAATGAAATATTTTCTAATCAATAATGTATCATTCAGGTTTCTAGTCCTTCACATTTTATATTTCACTATGTATCATCATTGAATTTTAGAGGTGACTTCATTTTTCTGTGGTTTTGAACAAGTTCAGTATGAACGTTGCAACTCTCACCAAGAAAGGAAAAAACTATAAAAAATACCATATGATATCGTTGAATCTATATTTAGAAATTTAATGAATGTTTTTAAAGAGGATAAGAAAATCACTGAATATAAGTAAGCACAAGGGTTGAATCTTGATTTTGATATGCTTGCAATTATCTATTTTGACATGTTTTTAACTTGTTGTATTTTTCTAATGTAATCATGCAGTACCATTAACATACTTTTGTAGTCATTTATCTAGCATTCATAAACTTAATCGTTCTTATATTTTCTTATGTTGATGCAGGAGCATCCTGCTCTCCATCCAAGTACAAGTTCAATGTTTGGACCAGACCTAAAATGGGTCTTCATTTTTCTGAATGAATGGTTCTTTAATGTAATATTGTAAATATGCTTGATTTACAAGTGTTCTTATAGATAGGTGATGAGTCACTAAGTGAGTGATGAATCATTAAATGAGTCATGTAATTAATCCCATGTCAAATGGTAGCATTCGACAAGGGTCAAGGCTCTCATAAGCAAGTCGTTGAGATAGGGTTAATTATGTCGCTAAAATTAGGTTTCAGTTGCTATGAATAGGGAGTTTGTTGAAAGTATTGAGGATCTGAATTAGAATTAGTTCATGAATCCTGTTGTATATACATAGTGTATCCAAATAATGTAAATCTAGCGAAGGGTAGCCAAACAATGTAAATATGGCTATAGGGTAGCCAAACAATGTAAATCTAGCTAAGGGGTAGCAAAACAATGTAAGTCTGGCTAAGAGTGTGGCCAATCAAGGAGAAATCAGGCCAAGGCAAGATAATCGGTTAGGGTTGTACCAGACCTAAGAAGAGTAGAACACAGGTTCTACGATAATTGTGAATGTACAAATTCCTTATATTGAGTAAAGGAAAGCCTATTTCAGCATATCTTTTTGTAATTGCAACTCTGTATGAGTGTACGATTTTATGAGTTTAATGCTTAATTAACCTTTGTTAATGGTTGATAGATCTGTGTGTGTCATATTCTGAATTTAGGGATTTTGGGAGTGGAAGGTTACAAAGATTGTTTGATGGATCTATGTGTGTGAAACACATGAATAAATCCTATGTCATCAATCACTGAGAGAATCGATGCTCCTTTGTAAGCATTCTGTAGAAGTGAAGTTCAGAATTGAACAAGGACAAGCTCAGTGAATTTGGACAAAGATCGATTGATTGATTCTCTACTCAATCGGCATAGAGTTGCAGAGATCATAATTAAGATTGGACGATCTAGATTAAAGGAGAAAAGATGGATCGACGATAAGGAAAAATATCACGAGGTGAACATGCATGGAATATAAGATATCTGCATAGTAAAATGAAGTTTCACACTTGATTAGAGATCAATGGCCAAGAAACATTCCCCAAGAGATCGACTATTCTCAGGAATTGTGAAAAGAGACTCGCGGGAGGAAAATTGAGGAAGCCCATTTTTGGGAAAAGTGGGAAGGTGTATCCACAATCTACAATCCGCAATTTGATTGCGGAAAGGACCGTTGCGGCCGCATGATTACGGAAGTCAGTTTTTGGGAATTGCATACCCGCACCCTGCAATCTGCAATTGCAGAAGGAAAAAGAATTGCAGAAAATTTGTTGAGGAAACTCAATTGCAAAAAGATTGAGTTGCGGAAAGACTGAGGTTATAGAAGCAAACTTGCAAAAATCTAGTTTGCGGAATAGAGATTGCATAAAAGGAATTGTGAACCGAGTTGGTGGAGGCTGATTTAGACACGTAGTTAGAGAAATATTTGGTCGAGAAGCCAAATTTATAGGTTTGTTAAATGTAGAGCAAACTATATCCTGGGGAAAGAAGTTGGGATATGGCATTTTTGGGTTCCCTCCTGCATCGTGTGGTATCAGAGCTGTGATATCATAACATAAGTCTGATATGTTTCTATGAGTTCTCATGCTGATACCATCAAGTGGTATCAGAGCAGAAAAACAATTATGCGTGAAGGTAGTAGAGTGTAGAAGATTCTGCATGAAGATTGTTAGAGATCAGATCACAACCAAGAGGTAAATCAAATTCTAATTTTCAATTTATGTTAAAGTTGAAGACTAACAATTGTATTGATAGGGTTGGTTAGGTGAGAGTATTCAAAATTGATTTAAATCAAGAATTGTAGACAGGGGAATGTTTTCAACCAACTATACAAGTGGAAAATTCTTAAAGGTATCGACTGATTGATGTTTTATTTAACTCTGGCTATAAAAATTTGTTTGAAACAAATAGGAAAGGTTTGATAGTATATATGACAGCTAGAGGAGATATATCAAGGATAATTGTATTCTTGAAGAAGAGTTTGTGAACTCTTTGATAAAAGAGAAAGCAGTGGTTGAACCTAAAGAGCCAATAGAGGTTGGGAAAGAAAGGGAAAAGTTGAATGTTATCAGAGGAGAAGTGGATCTATAGAATCCAAGAGGAGCAAAGGTAGTTGCTCAAAAGGTTCTAGAGGAGAAGAACCAGAGATACCAAAAGAACAAGCTCAAGGATAGATACCTTGTTGAGGTATAGTAGCAGGTATGAGTACTTACTGAGAGGAGGCTTGGAAGTAGTCCACAAGTAAATTATTTTGAGGTTGGAAATTTGAACCAACCTTGTAAGTCATTGGAGGCACCACAACAAGACAAGACAACAAATCTAATACATTAAAGTCAAACTGATAAATGGCATACCTCATTCGCCATTCATATGACAAAGTCTATCCATTTATTTTTTGCATCATTTCTTTATAAATATTGTTTGGATGCCATATGTATATCGATTCCGGTTATAATAGGACACATGTACAAATTATATATCTTAGATTTATGTTTTTAATAAAATATTGAAAAAATGAATCACATATTGAAGATACTTACAAAACATGCAACAAACGTTTTCCAGTCCTTTTTTTCCACTACAATGAGTGAAATTTGTCTTTGCAAGCCTTTTTCCATCTGTTGGTACCTTCTTCCTCGCTTTACATTGACGAAAACTTGATGGTATTAGTGTGCCCCTGGCTTGCCAAAACACTAGGGTTTGTTCCTCTTCAATATTTGTATTTGACTATTGAATGAAAATACCTCAATCCTCTTTGTTTTTAAATTCTAAACTATCTTCCTCATATTAAATTCTTAAATCCTCTCAGTGTTTGTTTCTTAAACCTTATTCCTCAAAGAAAAACATTCAAGCAACTACCTAACAAAGGGTGAATTCAAAAACTTATTCAAGCAAATACCTAGCAAAGGGAGAATTCAAAAGGGGTGATTTACCTATAAATCTCCACGCTAATTCCATATCATAGGGGCTCCTCTCTCTTTTAAAATTTGTTTTATGAGTGTTTTTTAATTTTTTTTTGTTTTTATGTCCCTTTCTAGAATCCCACGTGCATAATTTTTTTCTTTTTGTTTGGTTGAATAGAACAATTGACTTTAATTCGAATGCTACAGGCTCGTGGAATAGTGCCTAAATTAGTGTCCCATTTTTCACCATCTTTAGAGACGGAAATAACACCTAAAATAATGTATGAAATAGCACCCACAAATAGTGCCTTAAATAATGTCGACTTACAAATAAAAATTGTGATTGTCGAGATACTTTTTGAGGTGCCAAGTGTCCTAGGTTTGTAATACATTTCCTGCCTAATACTAATTTGGGTTCTAATAGACTAAAGTTGGTCTTAGTGGACATTAATAACCATCAACATCTTTGATTTTAATTATCATCTACCATCTTTTAATGATTCATATTATAATCAAATCATCATCAATGCCATCATCATTGTCATCACGCATCATCATTATCATCATAATGTTGTTAGGGTTACTTAGATGTTGTTAGGGTCACTCATATGTTTTTAGTGACACTTGAATTCCGTTAAGGTCATCTAAGTGCCACTAGGGTCATTTAGGTGCCATCAGGATCACTTAGGGTAAAATGGTACCATGGAATGGATCATCCTTACCATCCTTGTTATCAACATCATAATCGTCGTCATCATGCTTACCATCATCATCCATGTCATACACATCAACATTATTTCCATATCATCATCATTATCATCATCATATATCATCATATTCATTATAATCATTGTCGCTATGATGATGAAAAAAGCATCATATTACCTTACATGAATTTTGGTAAGGGGATTTGGCCTTTACTGGGATCGATCTTAATTATAAATTGTACTCATTCTCCTCCTCCTCCTCCTCCTCCTCCTCCTCCTCATCATCTTTGTATAGACATTGAAATCACCACCATAGGCTTTGGCCTCTAAGTGGTAATGCAAGCACCTTTAGAATGTTCTAAGCACTATGGATGGGTCTTACTTAGCAATTTTCATCATCTCCATGGTCATTTTAATTGCTATCATGTTATAATAAAATCTTCATCAATGCCATCTTCGTTATGAACATGCATCATCATCATCATCATCGTAATGTTGTTAGGTTCATTAATATGTTGTTAAGAGCACTCAAATTCCATTAGGGTCTTTCAGTGCAATTAGGGTCATTTGGGTGCCATTAGGATCACTCATGGTCAAATAGTTCTTTAACAAGAATCATGCTCATAAACATCAATTTTGTCAACATCATTGCCATCATCATCGTCATAAACATCAACATCATCATCAACATCATCATCATTGTCATAATCATATATCATAATATTCATTGTCATCGTCGTTGTCATAATCATTATCAATTTGATGGTGAAACGTGCATCCTACTACCTTACATTATATTCATAAAGGAGATCCTACCTTTGTATGGGATGGGTCTTAATTATTAATTGACATCCTCATCACCATCGCCATTACGGTTGTTGTAGTCATCATCATTATCATAGATATCAATGTTTTCATCATCCTCATCGTCATTGCCATAATCACATATCAACATCGTTATGATGATGAAAAAGGCATCCAACTACCTAATTACATGAATGATTTTATTCATTTTTTCTCTTTGAGAGAGAATGCAAACACCATTAGCACATTCTGATCACTATGGGTGGGTCTTAATTAGTAATTGTCATGATCATTGTGCTCATTGTAACCACTATCATCTTATAATTAAAACATCGATATGGCAATTGTCATTTCCATCATGCATCATCATCATCGTCATCATTGTCATCGACATCATAGTCATTGCCATCATCCTTAACATCATTGTCAACATCATGAACATCAACATTATCATCATTGCCATCATTGTTGTAATTATCATATATCATCACAGTGATTGTCATTGTCATCATCATCATCCTACATGAATTTCATAAAGGAGCTTCGACATTTTACTAGGATGGGTCTTAATTAGAAAGTGTGCTCATACTCATATTCATCATCATCATTTCCATTATCTTCATTGTCATCGTCATATACATTAGAATCGTCATCGTAGGCTTTCGCCTCTAAGTGGGAATGCAAGCACAATTAGCACATTTTAAGCATCATGGATGAGTCTTAACTAGTAATTTCCATCATCATTGTTCTCATTGTATTAAATATCATCTTATGATCAAATCATTTCCAACACCATCTCCATTGTCAACATGCATCATCCTCGTCATTTTAATGTCATTAGGGTCACTAAGATGTCGTCAGGAACACTTGAATTCCATTAGGGTCGTCTATGTTCCACTAGGGTCACTCAAATTCCATTGGGGTCATTTAGGTGCCATTAGTATTACTTAGGGTCAAATAATGCTATGACATGCATCATCCTTGTCATCAACATATTATTCATCATCATCATCCTTACCATCATCCCCAACATCATAGACATCAACATATCATCATCATCATCGTCGTATATAATCATAGTCATTGTCATCACCATATATCATCATAGTCATTGTCATCGTCATATATCATTGTAGTCATTGTCATCGTCGTCGTCGTCGTCATTATTGCGATGATGAAAAATACATCCTACTACCTTACATGAATTTCCTAAAGATTTTTTTGCCTTTGACTTGGATGGGTCTTAATTAGAAGTTGTACTCATCCTCATGGTCATCATCATTGTCATCATTATAGACATTGAAATCATCATGTTAGGATATGGCCTCTGACTGGGAATGAATACACCATTAGCACGTTCTCAGAACTATGGATGGGTATTAATTAATAATTGCCATCATCGTCATGGCCATTGTAATCACTATCATATTATAATCAAATTACTATCATTGACATATTCATTGTCAACATGCATCATACATTGGGTTAATATCGGCTCAGTCATAGAGCAAATTAATTGACTTGGGTATTGTTGTAATAGACCCATGGTATTGTGAGGTCTTCCCGTGGTATTCTTGTGATGTAATTGTATAAAAAGGTTGGTTGAACTCCATTGTATGTAGAGGTATCATGTGAATAGAAACTCACTAATGTTTGAGGGTTCATGTGGCTGGTAGAGCCACAATTGACCATGTTTTGGATAGATTCGGCCAAGGGGAATAATGAAGATATCTTTTGCTCGTTTTTCCCATGGTTTGAGGGGTTTCTAGGATCAATCATGGTGTCCATCATGTCCATCATGTTAATGTTTGTTTTATTGTTTATGTTTACATTGTGTTAATAATGTTGTTGCATCCTGGAATCAACATTTGGTATTAGAGATTGGTAGACTCTAACTCTCAAATGAGAGGGGCTTGATCAAGCTCTAATTGCCTAGACCTATATGGTAGAGTGTATATGAATTTATTGTAATGATATTGATATTGGTTCAAGAAAGGATTTCAGTTTGTTTCCTAGATTTGTATGGTGGAGTGTGAATTGGTGTGGTTGGATCCATTATCATGATGGGTTAGCCTGATGAACAACATAAATGCTAGATCTGAGGTATGTTGAATAAACATAGAATGTGGGTATATGGATTCATTTGGTTTATTGAAAGATCAATGGATGTTGTTTATGGTTGCTCTCAAGATAGTGCTAGATCAATGAATAAACACTCGAATCAATCAAAGGGGAGTATAGGAGGTGGTGCACACCCCAATCTTATGCCATATTCCAATGGTCGAAAATGAAACACAAACAAAAAACAAACCAAAATTTCTTTCTTAGTGGTCAGAAGTCAGTGATTGGAAGAAATAAACTATGGTATGTATGATTTAGTTTGAGGTCACATGAGATGTTTCAAAAGGTTTAGGTCTGAGTGTGAAATCTAAGGTTGAAGTGATCGAATCCGTTAGGAGTCGTGGATGGTCAGTTCAGTCATTGTCGATGGAGCGATCAAAGATGTGGTATGTTGATTGGGTAAATCAAATAGTTAAAGCCAACTTGTCAAATCTACAAAAGTAATTTACCAATGGATGGGAACAAGGATTGACAAGTGGTCAACATTATACTGGTTGACTGGGTAATCGATAAACACCAACTAGATGACTGGGTCGACTCAGGATATGGTCGACTGAATATTCCAATTTGACTGGGATACTTCAAGACAGTCGAGCTCAATGTTGACTAAGGAGTCACAAAAGGTCGACTAGGTGGACAAGCTTAGGTCAAATGAGAAGTTATGGTTAAAATCGATTGGGTAGTCAACTGATCGATTGATCGAGTACACAACATCATTTTTTTGGCTTTATAGGGATTCCTATTTTGTTGAGGGTTAGACTATGTTGGAAATTGTTGTTATTCCTAATGTCTAAGTTTTAAAGCCAAGCAGGGAAGAAAATCGATTGGGTAGTCAACTGATCGATTGATCGAGTACACAACATCATTTTTTTGGCTTTATAGGGATTCCTATTTTGTTGAGGGTTAGACTATGTTGGAAATTGTTGTTATTCCTAATGTCTAAGTTTTAAAGCCAAGCAGGGAAGAAAAGCATACAAATTCTTTTAAGCAAAATATATATTACACCATAGAATTCACACATAAACACAAATATTTACCCTGGAAACCCTTAACCGAGAAAACCAACAAACCTTGGATCCTCACCTCCTATTTTCTAATTCTCATTATGAATCCTCATAATACAAAATATAGGTATTTAACAGCATCCAATGCCCTAATCCGTTAACCCGGATTAGAAAATAGACTCTAATCCCTTAACAGGGATTAAGTTACATATTTTTAGAAAATTCCCAATTCCTCAACAGGGATTGCCAGACGTAGCATCGACATGCACACATCCCCTCCACGCGCACATGCAAATAATATAACATATACCCAAAATGATGTAGGTGTGGTCAAGTAGAATGTGCTAGTAACAACCAAAGAGATCATGGAGTAGCATGATTATAGTTTGAATGGATTAGATGGTGAATTTTGTTGTAGACTATGTAGAGGGATCGACTAGAGTAGAGGGTGAAATATGTTGTCCATTGTGTAGAATGATCGACCAAAAGTAGATGATGAAGTTTGTAGTTGATTGGGCAGCAAAATTGAAGTACTTGATTCAAGAGTGCTTGGTTATTATTTGTAAATCAATGTTTAATTGATGGCGTTGTATTCACTGTAAATGGGCATATGAATATAAGACCAATAGAGACTTATGTACCCCTAGTAACTCATCGGTAAAGTTGATTTATAGACCTAGGTAATAGGAGGAATGCTAGCTTCCTGATAGAAAGAACTTGACAGGAGGAGGACAACATCCCCAAGTCAAGTTTAAAGGGTGGAATAGCCATGACTGACTAAGTTTTGGATTGATTTGGATAAGGGGCATAATGAAGACAAATTTTTCTAGTGTTTCCCCTAATTGAGGGGTTTCTAGGATAAATCATGGTGTGTATGATGTGCATGGTGCTATTGTTTGCTTTACTGTTTATGTTTATGTTGTCTTAATAATGTTATTATGTCTTGGTATCAACATCATCATTATCATCGTATTGTCATTACGGTCACTAAGATGTCGTTAGGAACACTCAAATGACATGAGTTCCGCAAAAAATATTTGGCATTTCAATGGGATGGGTATTAATTAGAAACCGTGTTCATCCTCATCGTCATTTTTATCATCATTATCATCGTCATAGACATGAAAATCATCGTCATAGGCTTTGGCCTCTAAGTCAAAATGCAACCACCATTAGCACGTTCTAATCACTACGGTGGGTCTTATTAAGTAATTTCCATCATCATCGTGCTCTTTGTAATTGTTATCATCTTATAATAAAATCATTGTCAACACCATCTTCGTTGTCAATGTGCATCGTCGTCATCATCATCGCAATTTCGTTAGGGTCACGAAGAAGTGGTTAAGAACACTCAAATTCCATTAGGGTCATTTAGGTAAAATTAGGGTCACTAAGATGCCATTAAGTTCATTTAGGTGAAAATAGGGTCATTAAGACACCATTAGGGTAATTTAGGTTCCATTATATAACTCATAGTCAAATAGTGCTAGAATAGGCATCATGCTCATCATCATCATTGTCTTCAACATCATCATGATCACTATCCTCCTCATCATCATAAATGTTGTAGACATCAACGTTACCATCATCATCATCATCATCACCTTCATCATAATAAAAATAGTCATTGTCATAATCAACATCAATGTGATGATAAAAGAATTGCACCTACTATCTTACATGAATTTGATGCAAAATATATGACTTATGACTGGGATGGGTCTTAATTAGTAAATTACATCCTCGTTGTCATCACCATCATCATTATTGTAATCAATTTCATTGTCATATACATTGACATCATCATCATCACTGTCATCATCACATACCATCATAATCATTGTCATCACAGTGATTTTCATCATCATTGTCAAGATCATCATTGTGATGATGAAAAATCCATCCAACTACCTAATTACATGATTTTAATAAATCAACTTTTCTCTCTGAGTGAAAATGCAAGCAATATTAACATGTTCTAAGCACTATGGGTTGGTATTAATTAATAATTGTTATCATCGTTGTGCTCATTGTAATCGTTATCATCTTATAATCAAATCATCATCAACGACGTCATCATTGTCATCATCATAATGTCGTTAGGGTTACTTTTTTTGTAACTAGGGGAATTGACAATTGGAGCTAGGATGGTACTCATGTGACACGGGGTCCAGGGATCCATTCCTGCTACCACTATACCCCTAGGTGCCCCACACCCGCCGCAACACATGGGACACAGGTAAATCCGTGTGGGATTTGAACTCGTGACCTCCGATTTACAACAAGTGACTTCATAACAATTGAACCGCCAATGAGCCACACCCATGCAGGAATCGTTAGGGTTAATTAAATTTTGTTAGGAAACTCAAATGTTTTTAAGGATACTTGTATGCTATTAGGTTCATTTATATGCCACTAGGGTCACTTAGATTCCATTACGATGATTTAGTTGCCATTAGGATCACTCAAGGTCAAATAGTGCTACGACATGCATCCTCCTCCTCCTCATCATTATCATTGACATCATAGTCATTATCATCATGCTTATTTTCGTCATCAATGTCGTAGGCATCAACATTATTGTCGTTGTCATCATCATTTCTATTGTCATATATCATCATAGTCATTGTCATTATCATCACCATCATCATTGTGATGATAAAAAAAGCATCCTACTATCTTACATGAATTTTGTAAACGAGATTCGGCCTTTGACTAGGATGTTTCTTATTTAAAAATTATACTCATCATCATCACTATCATCATTATCATCCTCATAGACATCAAAATCATCATCATATGATTTAGCCTCTAAGTAATAATGCAAGCACCATTAGCACATTTTGAGCACCATGAATGGGTGTTAAATAGTAATTATCATCATCACCATGCTCATTGTATTTATTGTCATCTTATGATCAAATCATCATCAACACCATCTTTATTGTTAACATGCATAATCATGATCATCATCCACATGCCATTAGGGTCACTAAGATGTTGTAAAAAACACTCAAATTCTATTAAAGGTCATTTACATGCAACTAGGGTCACTCAGATGTCATTGGGGTCATTTAGGTTCCATTAGGATAACTTAGGGTCAACTAGTTCTATGACATGTATCATCCTCATCATCATCATTTCCCTTACCATCATCGTCAACGTCATAGACATCAACATTATCATGATTGTTAATGGCATATATCAATGTAGTCATTACCATCATCATCATAATCATCATCATTTTGATGATGAAAAATGCATCCTACTACCTTGCATGAATTTTGTAAAGGAGATTTGGCATTTGATTATGATGGATCTTGATCAGAAATTGTACTCATCCTCATTTTTGTCGTTATCATCATTGTCATCACCATAGAAATCGAAATCATCATCATAGGGTTTGGCCTCTGAACATGAATGTAATAACCATTAGTAAGTTCTGAGTAGTGTGGATGGGTATTAATTAGTAATTGTCATCATCGTCATGCTCATTGTAATCACTATCATTTTATAATAAAATCCTCGTCATTTCCATATTCATTATCAACATACATCATTAACATCATCATTGTAGTGTTGTTAAGAACACTCCTATGCCATTAGGGTTATTTAGGTGCCACTAGGGTCACTCAAATGCCATTAAGGTCATTTTGGTGCCACTAAGTTCACTTGGATTCCATTAGGGTCATTTAGGTTCCATTAGGATCAATTAGGGTCAAATAGTGATATAACATGCATCATACTCAATGACATCATCATCATTGTCATTAACATCGCCATCATCATCGTCATTGTCCTTATCATCATCATTAACATCATAGACATCAACATTATCTTCATCATTGTCATCATCATATATCATAATAGTCATTTTCGTCATAATCATCATAATCATCATCAACGTGATGATGAAAAATGCATCCAACTGCCTTACATGAATTATGTAAAGGAGCTTTGGCCTCTAACTAGGATGTGTCTTAATTAGCAATTGGCATATGCATCTTCATCACCATCATCATTGTTACCATCATCGTCATTTCCATAAATATTGAAAGTATCATCATCTTCACATATCATCATAGTCATTGTCATCATCATCATCATTGTGATGATGAAAAGGCATCCAACTATCTAATTACATGAAATAATTGGTAAATGATATTTTGCCTCTTGAGTGGGAATTCAAGCACCATTAGAATGTTCAGAGCACTATGGATGGGTCTTAATTAGTAATTATCATTATAGTTGTGCTCATCGTAATCTCTATCATCTTATAATCAAATCATCATCAACACCATCGTCATTCTCATCAAGCATCATCGTCATCATCATATTCTTGTTAGGGTTACTCAGATGTTGTTAGGGTCACATAGATGTGGTTAGGGACACTTGAATTTCATTAGGGTTATTTATTTAGGTGCAACTAGGGTCACTTAGACACCATTAGGGTCATTTAGGTGCTATTAGGATCACTCGTTATCAAATAATTCTATAACATTCATCATCCTCATCATCTCATTGTCCTTACCATCATCATCAATGGCATAGTCATAAACATTATCGCCATCGCCATGAATTATGTAAAGGATATTTTGGCCTCTAATAAGGATGGATCTTAATTATTAACATCCTCATAATCATCATCATCATCGTCATTGTCATAGGCATTGACATTATTGTCATTGGCATCATCATATATTAGCATAGTCATTGTCGTCATCGTCATCATGATCATGATGATGGAAAAGGCACCCAACTACCTAATTACATGAATTTAGTAACTGAGATTTTTCCTTTGAGTGGGAATGCAAGCACCATTCACACATCGAGAGAACTGTGGATAGGTCTTAACTAGTATTTGTCATCATTGTTGTGCTCATTATAATCACTACCATCTTATAATCATCATCAATGCCAACATAATTATCAGTGTGCATCATCATCATCACCATAATGTCGTTAGGGTTACTTAGATGTTGTTAGGGACAATAAAATTCCATTAAGGTAATTTAGGTGCCACTTTGTACACTCAGATTTAGTATAGATGTGCATCTGCATATAGTCTCTCTCCTAACTAGAATGGGTCTTAATAATTAGTAATTGTCATGATCCTCATCATCGTTGTTATCATCATCATGACCGTCATAGACATCAACTTTATCAGCATAGTCATCATCATATATCATCACAATTAACGTCATGATCGTCATTATGACAATGAAAAAGGCATCCAACCACCTAATTACATGAGTTTCATAAAATAGTTTTGGCCTCTGAGTGGGAATGTAGGAATCAATTATCATTGTTATAATCTTATAATCAAATCATCATGAACACCATCATCATTGTCATCATGCATCATTGGCATCATCACCGCATTGTTAGGGTCCCTTAAATGCCTTTAGGGTCACCCAAATGTTGTTAGGGACACTCATATGCCATTAGAGTCTTGTAAGTGACATTAGGGTCACTTAGATGCCATTAGGGTCATTCGGGTGCCATTAGTATTGATCAGGATCCAACAGTGTTATCACATACATCATCATCATTGAAATTGACATTGTTGTTGTCATCATCATTTGAATAATCGTCGTGAAAATCATACACATTAACGTTATCATCATCATCGTCGTCGTCATACTCATTGTGATGAGGAAAAATGCATCCTAATACTTTACATTAATTTCTTATAGGAGTTTTTTCCTTTGTTTAGGATGGGTCATCAACATTATAATCATCATCACCATCCTTGTCATCATTGTCAATTTCATAGACATTGTCACTATCTTCATCGTGGTTGTCACATCATTGTGATGATGGAAAACGCATCCTCCAACGTTACATGAATTTTATAAAGGACCTTTGTCCTTTAAATGGGATGGGTCCTAATTAGTAATTGTTATCGTCATAATCATCATCATCATTATCATCATTGTCATCGTCATTATCATCTACATAGACATCGATAGTTTAGACATAGTCAACATATTGTCATTGTCACATATTATCATAGGAATTGTAGTCATCATCATCATTGTGACGATGAACAAGGCCTCTAACTAACTAATTACTACATAAATTAGGTAAAGTAGCTTTGGCCTTTGGGTCGGAATATTGTTGGTATCATTAGCACATTTCAAGCACAATAAATGGGTCAATGTACTTATTAGTGGTTTTCATCACCATCGTCCTCATTGTCGATGTAGTGCTCATTATCATCGTTATCGTCTTATAATCAAATCATCGTCAACTCCATCATAATTGTCATAATGCATCATCATCACCATCATCGTAATTTTAGGGTCACTCAAATGTTGTTAGGGAAACTATGATGCCTTTAGGGTCATTAAGGTGCCATTAGGGTCACTCATATGTCATTATGGTCATTTAGGTGCCATTAGGATAAATCAATATCAAATAGTGTTATCACATGCATCATCACCATTCACATTGATTGCATCATTGCCATAATCATCCTAACCATCATTGTCAAAATCATACAGTACATCGACATTATCTTTATCATCATTGTCATAATCATATATCATGATGATAGTCATTCATGTCATCAACATTCAAATGATGGACAAGGAATCCTTCTACCTTACAGGGATTCTATAAGAGATGTTTTCCCTCACCTAACTAGGATGGATATAAATAATTAGTAATTGTCATGATCCTCATCATCATTGCCATCATCGTCGCTATCATCATCAACATTTTCACAGACATCGACATTATCACCTTAGTCATGACCATATCCATCATCGTTGTCATCGTCATATATCATTACAGTCAATTTCATGATAACCATTGTGATGATGAAAAGGAATCCAACCACCTAATTACATAAGTTTTATAAAAGAGATTTGGCCTCAAAGTGGGAATGTAGGAATCAATTGTCATAAAAAAAACTCACCAAGAAAAAAACATGCTTCTTGATATTCATGAGAATCAAAGAAAGCATAGAAGTATTACATTATTTACATAAATAGCTCCATATATCATATGTTCATCATCATTATTATAGTTCTAAAAATAGACTGCAGTCCCCTCCATACATCCATATCTCTATCGAAACTGAAAATATAAGATAGATACTATTATACTCCGAAAGAGTCTAGAATTTTTACAATCCTCCATAAACAAGTAAATCAAAATTCAATATAAATATAAATAGCATTTGGTGACAACCACATTGTCCTTAAGATCCTAATAAAAAAGAGAACCTTTAAGTAAACCTACAACATTCTTTGATATTCCACTTTCCATTGTATTTAACTCCCTATAGATATGCTTGAAAGAAATATCTAAGAAAGTTGAGATAAGAGTTTTAGTCCTTTGACACCAATGGTCCATATAGATCACTTGAAGCTCTAAGCAACTTATATACCAATCCACAATCACTTTAGAATCTCCCAATACCTATAAAGACACAATGCCAACATTAGAAGCAAAACTTAATAAACCCCGGAGAGCCATAAGTTTTTTTTGTAGTATTGGATCCGTCCCCACAACCCATCCAAAATTGAAATCTATGTGACTAGTTCAAAAATATGGGCATGTCAGATCCACATTCACCCCTAAGAGGAACCTCATTAAAATACCCAATAACTATCCCCTCGAACAAAGTTGGAGTGATTATATTCCTATGTCGTTTTTTATCCTTCTCCTAAATGATTATTTGAAATTACCCAAAATATTATTGCATACCACAAATAAATTTTGTAATTTGTTTTAAAAAATAATCAAATCCCTATCTCTCCAAATTCCCTAGTAGATATACATAGGCAATTCTTTAAAAATACAAACATTGTTGTACCACTTCTCTAAATTTATATAAGAGTAGAAGATCCCAACTCCTCTGCAATATGTGGTTGCTAAAAAATTGGATGAATGGGATATCAGGATGGACAAGTCCCAGTTTGAGAACTGGCTAAGAGAAAGGAAATTTTTTAAACTTTTTTTTTACAGGGCCTCCAAAGGGAACCCGGGAAGAGCGGGAGGAGGGGAAGTCATTATTGAACTGGGTGGGAATGTCATGACAGAATACTACTGGAACATTGGCTATAACTCCAATAATATGGTCGAGGCTTATGGGCTCTGGCAAGGACTCAAATAGTTACAGAAGAAAGGAGTTAATGAAGTAATGGTTTTTGGTGATTCCAGGTTAATTATTCAGGCGTTGAATGGGGGAAGAAGGGGCAAGAATGAGCGAACAGCAAGACTGATCAATAGGATTAGATCCAAGGCTAGATTGTTCATGGAGGTCAGTTTCTATCATATTCTCAGGGAGCTGAATGTTTTGGTAGATATTGCAGCCAATAAATCGATAGTGGTAGGTCATAATGAACTTGTGGTTAACTCGGTGGTAAGCATTGAAATACCTCCTTAGATATATGGTAGGTTAATTGCCTAGAGGATGAAGAGAATTGGCAGGTTGTTGTAACGATTTTTTTCAGCGATTTCAATGCCGAGTCTTTTAATATAACATAACCATTCCTGTTAAAAAAAAAAAAAACTCCTCTGCAATATGTAAGTCCGCTTCTATTTATAACCAAATATTTTTAGCAAAGGGACAATGTACAAATAGGTGATTAATTGATTTACCTTTACCAAACAAAGTATATTGATATTTGGTCCACTCCAACTTCTTCTAACTAAATTGTCCCAAGTCATAATCCTATTCTCTAAATAAAGCTATATGTTTTTATTTTTATTTTTAAAGGTAAGTGCCACTTCCAAATCTTTTTGCTCCACCAGTATACTAAGGATTCAAAAGATACAAAAGTAATAACATCATATGCATTTTGCACTCACATGTCTATTATCTTTGTTCCTTAACCACACAAGCTCATCTTCATCTTTAGCTAATCTGATACCTACATGTCTAAGTGTGTCAATAAAATAATTCCATTCTTCAGCGAGGTTCCCTTCTAGACCCAAATATTCAACTAACAATTAGTATGATGAAGCATTAACCATCCACTCAGAGCTTTTAATGGGTGAAGATATATAAAACCATTATCGAAGTGATGTGACAAAAGATTAAAAGACAATTTAAAGTTCTCATCACATTCCATAATAGGACCAATCCTTAACATAACTTATGTACCATTACCCACACTCTAGGAAAGCCAACAACCCATCCAAAAAAAAAGATAACAAATCCTTTCTATAAATTTGAGACATTAGAATATGCTTTCTTCAGAATCCTGATCCAATGTTCAAAGAAGAGGAGGAGGAATTTTTGAGATCAATACAGGGATTTAACAATGGGAGTTTAGGGATCAACATACCTTACACTTGAATCATGTTCTCTTGGAGATTGCAAGAATGGGACATCCCTTGGGACTTGAGTGGCTAATATGAAAAATAATTTCTTTCAAACTAGCTAGAGAATAGGGATCAACCAATTAGTTATCTTTCGTATGAGCTTCACATTCTGTAACATGGATGTCCAACTCACCACTTTTTTTGAGCTACACTTTCTTATATTTCAAAATAGGATAAGGGAACTTAAAATATCTCTAGATGTGCCCTAACTCATGACATGGCACACAATGAAACACCATCTTCCAATAATCCAACTTTTGAATATGATAAATCCCCCCATTCCATGTCAATATCTATAGGAGGACCTTTTTGAAGGTCAATTTCAATAACTCTCACCATTCTTTTATTAAAGTTTTACTACAAATAACCATCCAAGGTCACACAAATTCCTATTGAATTTGCAACCATTGTCAACGATGCTTCACACCATAACTCTAATAGAAAACCTGGGAGAAGAACTCAAAGATGTTGGAACACCATAGGTTCACACCTAAGATAAAACCGCGGGTGCCACTATTTCCAAACAATACTGGACAACCCCAAATCCAAGAATGTAAAATAACCTTCTCAACTTCTAGCTCACTCCTTAGCTCAAAACATAACCACCCTCTCATCGATAGGTGGAATAAGGGAAAAACCTAATAAAGGCTTCCATTCAGACTTCAACTAGGCTTGCATAAATGCAGCTTTCACCATATTCCCCATAAAATTCTTAACCAATTCCAATTTCAACAAAATTCCCACCTTTTCCATCCCAACATCTCATCCAATAACCATTTTAACCCTCACTAGCCTCTTTCTAATGTTCTTTTGCTTCCTACGCCTTTTGTAAAAAACAATTTCGACTAGAGAATTAACATAGGTTTCCTTGTGTGAGGATAACCTTTGGAAGGGATACATGCTCCAACAAATGACTCAAAACCTCCAACACACACAAAGTAAAACCTTCAATTGAATTTTGGCTAGGATTTGAATGCATCTACATAGGAGTGTTATGAAGATGGGGTATAGGTGGTTCCAGTCGAGCCCTTTCCTCCCTACATTAAGTGACATTTAGTAGAGTACCAACACTACGTACATGAGAATAATCTCTTGCTTGATCTAAAGTTGAAATCTATGTGACTAGTTCAAAAATATGTGCATGCCACATCCACATTAACCCCTAAGAGATATTCCATCAAAATACCCAACAACTATCGCCTCAGACAAAGTTGAAGTGATTATATTCCTATGTCTTTTTTTATCCTTCTCCCTAAATGATTATTTGAAATCAGTTATAATCTTTTTGCATAACACAAAGAAACTTTGTGGTTTGCTTTAAAAAAATCAAATTCCTAGCTCCCCAAATTCCCCAATGGATATACACATACAATTATTTTAAAATATGAACATTTTTGTACCACTTCTCCAAATTTTACATCAGAGTAGAAGATCCCAACTTGTATGCAATATGTAAATCTGCTTTTATTTCTAACCAAATATTTTTAGCAAAGGGACAATGATTAACTGATTCACCTTCACAATGATAGAGTATACAGAAATTTGGTTCACTCCAACCCATTCTAACTAGATTGTCCTAAGTAAAAAATCCCATTCTCTAAATAAATCCATAAGTTTTTTTTTTAAAGGTAATTGCCACTTCTAAATCTTCTTGCTCCACCAATATCCTAAGGATTCAAAAGATAAAAATGTAATAGAATCATATGCACTTTGCACTCACATGTTTATTAGCTTTGTTCATTGACCACATAATCTCATCTTCATCTTTAGTAATTTTGATACCTGCACGTCTAAGTCTATCAATAAAAGAATTCCATTCTTCGATAAGGTTCCCTTCAAGACCCAAATCTTCAACTAACAACTAGTATGATGAAGCATTAACCATCATGTCTTTTTATATGGCAAAGATATTTGAAACCATTCTCCAAGAGGCGTGACAAAAGATCATAAGACAACTTAAAGTTTTTGTCAAATTTCATAAAAGGATCAATCCCTAACATAACGTGTTTACCATTACCCACACTCTAGTAAATCCAACAACCCATCCACAAAAATGAGTTAACAAACCCTTTCTAGAAATTTGAGACATTAGAATCAAGTTTCTTCTGAATCCTGATCCAATATTCAAAGAAGAGGAGGAATTCTTGAGATCAACATAGGGAATTTTTAACGGGATTTTATGGCTCAACATACCTTGCGCTCGAATCATCTCCTCTTGGAGCTTGTAAGAATGGGACATCCCTTAGGATTTGAGTCGTTAATTTGCAAAAGAATTGCTTTCAAACCAGCTAGAGAATTGGGAGCAACCAATAAGCTATCTTTCTTATGAGCTTCACCTTCTGTAGCATGGAGGTCCAACTCACCACTTTTTTTTAAGCTACACTTTCTTATATTGCAAAGTAGGATAAGGGGACTTAAAATCTCTTTAGCGGTGCCCTAACTCATGACATGCCACACAATGAAACAACATCTTCCAATAATCCAACTTTTGAATAAAGGAGAAATCCCCCCATTCCATGTCAATCTCTATAGGAGGACCTTTTATAAGGTCGATTTCAACAAGAACTCCCACCATTCTTTTATCAAAGTTTTGCTACAAATAACCATCCATGGCCACAAAATTTACTATTGAATTTTCAACCATTGTCAACGATGCTTCACACCATAACTCTAATGGAAAGCTTGGGAGAAGAACCCAAAGATGTGGGAACACCATAGGTTCACACCTAAGATAAAACTATGGGTACCACTACTTCCAAACAATATTGGACAACCCCCAAAGTGAAGAATGTAAAAGAACCTTCTAAACATCTAGCTCACTCCTTAGCTCAAAACATAACCATCCTCTCGTCAATAGGTGGAATAAGGGAAAAACCCAATAAAGGCATCCATTCAAACTCCAACTAGGCTTGCATCGATGCACCTTTCGCCATCTTCCCCATAAATTTTTTAACCAATGCCAATTTCAACAAAATTTCCAACTTCTCCATCCCAACATCACATCCAATAACCATTTTAACCCTCTCTAGCCTCTTTTTAGTGTTCTTGTGCTTCCTACGCCTCTTGTCAAAAGCAAACTCAACTAGAGAATCAACATAGGCTTGCCTTATGTGAGGAGAACCCTATGGAAGGGATACATGCTGCAACAAATGACTGAAAACCTCCAACACATGAAGTAAAACCTTTAATTGAATTTTGACTAGGACTTGAATGCACCTACGTAGGAGTGTTATGAAGATGGGGTATAGGTTGTTTTAGTCGATCCCTTTCTTCCCTTCATTGAGTGACATTTAGTAGAGTACCGACACCATGTACAAGAGAATAATATCTTGCTTGCTCCAAAGTTTAAAATTATGTGACTAGTTCAAAAAAACGTGGATGCCACATCCACATTGACCCCTAAGAGGCACCCCATCAAAATACCCAACAACTATCCCCTAGGACAAAGTTGGAGTGATTATTTCCTATGTCTTTTTAATCCTTCTCCTTAAATTATTATTTGAAATCACCCAAAATATTATTGCATACTACAAATAAATTTTATGATTTGTTTTAAAACATAATAAAATTCCTAGCTCTCCAAATCCCCCAACATATATACACAGGTAATTCTTTTAAAAATACAAACATTTTTGTACCACTACTCCAAAGTTTTTATCATAGTGGAAGATCCCAACTCCCCTGCAATATGTAAATATGCTTTTATTTCTAACCAAATATTTATAGTGAAGGGACAATGTACAAACATGTGATTAACTGATTCACTTTCACTATGACCGAGTATACAAATATTTGGTCCACTCTAACTCCTTCTAACTAAATTGTCCCAAGTCAAAGTCATATTCTCTAAATAAAGCCATATATTCTTATTTTTATTTTTAAAGGTAAGTGCCACTTCCAAATATGTTTTCTCCACTGGTATCCTAAGGATTCAAAAGATACAAAAGTAACAACACCATATTTTTGCACTCACATGTCTATTAGCTTCGTTCCTTGACCACACAAGCTCATCTTCATCTTTAGTTAATCTTACACCTGCATGTTTAAGTCTGTCAATAAAATATTTCCATTCTTCGGAAAGGTTCCCTTCAAGACCCAAATCTTCAACTAACAACTAGTATGATGAAGCATTAGCCATCCACTCAGGTCTTTTTAATATGGTGAATATATATGAACCCATTCTCCAAGAGATGTGACAAAACATTAGAAGACACTTTAAATCTCTTGTCACATCCCATAAAAGGATCAATCCCTAACATAACTTGTTTACCATTACCCACCCTCTAGGAAAGCGAATAACCCATGCACAAAAAAGAGTTAACAAACCCTTTCTAGAAATTTGAGACATTAGAATTAGGTTTCTTTAGATTCTTGATCCAATATTCAAAGAAGAGGAGGAATTCTTGAGATCAACATAGGGAATTAGCAATGGGAGTTTAGGGCTCAACATACCTTCCGCTCAAATCATTTCCTCTTGGATCTTGCAAGAATGGGACCTCCCTTAGGACTTGGGTCATTAATCTGCATGAGAATTACTTTCAAACTAGATAGATAATTGGCGCAACCAATCAATTATCTTTCTTATGAGCTTAACCTTCTGTAACATGGATGTCCAACTCACCATTTTTTTGAGCTACACTTTCTTATATTGTAAAATAGGATAAGAGTACTTAAAATCTATCTAAAGGTGCCACAACTCATGACATGCTTCACAATTAAACAACATCTTCCAATAATCCAACTTTTGAATAAAGGATCAATCCCCCCATTCCATGCCAATCTCTAGAGGAGGACCTTTTTAAAGGTCGATTTCAACAAGAACTCTCACCATTCTTTTATCAAAGTTTTGCTACAAATAACCATACAAGGCCACAGACTTTCCTATTGAATTTGCAACCATTGTTAACGATGCTTCACACCATAACTCTAATGGAGAATCTAGGAGAATAACCCAAAGATGTTGGAAGACATTAGGCTCACACCAAAGATCAAACTATGGTTGCCACTACTTCCAAACAATACTGGACAAGCCCTAAAGCCAAGAATGTGAATTAACCTTCTCAACATCTAGCTCACTCCTTAGCTCAAAACATAACCATCCTCTCATTAACAAGAGGAATAAGGGAAAAACCTAATAAAGCTTTCCATTCAGACTCTAACTAGGCTTGCATCGATGCACCTTTTGCCATCTTTCCCATAAACTTCTCAACCAATGCCAATTTCAACAAACTTTCCACCTTCTCCATCCCAACATTGCATCAACGAACCATTTTAACCCTATCTAGCCTCTTTCTAGTGTTCTTTTGATTCATACACCTCTTGTTAAAAGCAAACTTGACTAGAGAATTAACATAGGCTCGCCTTGTGTGAGGAGAACCCTATGGAAGGGATACATGCTCCAACATATGACTCACCTCCAATACACAAAGTAAAACTTTCATTTGAATTTTGACTAGGATTTGAATGCACCTACGTAGGAGTGTTATGAAGATGGGGTATAGGTTGTTGCATTCTACAGCCCAGTAGAGGAGGGATGTGTAACTCCTTCCGTGCTCATCCTAGAGTTGACACGTGTCTTTTATAAAAAATAATAATAAATTATTAAAAATAACTTGTCTGCTTAAACTAAATTTAAATTATTTAGAATTGCATATATATATAAAATAACATAAATTAGATAAAATAAAACCATAAGAATTAGATTACACATTTCCACTTTAAAAAATTATTTGTATCTTGAGAGATTCGATCCCTCTCGGTGCTTGGTAGATCCCCTTTAAATGGATCTATGCTGGTTATACTCTAGCCCTTTCCTCCCTTCGTTGAGTGACATTTAGTAGAAAGTACCAACGCTATGTACAAGAGAATAATCTCTTGCGATATCCACACTAAATGCATGCTTCAAATAGTTTTTCTTTGGTTTAGAAAATGGCTTAAGGTTTAAGGTCTTAATACTTACAATAATTTACTAAATCTAGTTAGGGGTCCATCAAGTTGTCAGGGCTAATGACCAAAGAGCAAGCCTCACCAAAGAATCCAAGGGCACTTGCCTACTACAACCCCATGACAATACATCACCTCCACCATTCCTCTCTCGTACCAATAATCCATGTGATTTAAAGCAACACTTTAAAGGTGTTACATATTACCAAATACAATTTATTATATAACACTTAGTCCCATGTTTTTTTTGTAAGTTGAGAGCTATTCTATTAAAAAAGAAAAAAATAGTAGTACATACAAAGTTACAGACTGACCTGCTCAAGTGGAGCAGATATAAAGGTTCAGAGTAAGACTGGGCCCTCCCTCCGGGAAGGAAAACAGGTCTACAAAACCCTCCCTCCCAGAGGGAAAACAGGCCTTACAAATAAGCATAAACAAAATCCTCCGTAGTTCATGGAGGAAAAGGAAAAAATCCATCCAGTTAACAGTGCATAAAAACAAAAACCTGACATTTTCAAATTGAGCAACACGTGGCCAAGAAGACACCTAAACGTAAACCATGCTGCATGCAGACAGACGAACACGTAGCTGTGGCGACCACGGTTCATGGTTTCTTCCATGCTTCCTCCTCAATAGGACAGGTGTAGCCCGGAGAAGCTGGTTGTGTGGGCTCATCTGATGATGTCGTCGAACTTCCACTGGATGTCGCCATGTCTTCATCTCTGGCGCTGTTCTTTTTGGTGGGCAACGAAGAGGTCTTTTTCGTGATGATTGGGTTGGACGTAAACTTGCACGCATAGCTGGTGGAAGATCGACAATGTGGAGGGGGGATGGAGCAAGGTGGGGAATTTGAAGAGGGGGATGGGGCGACATATGAACTAGGAGGAGCTTGTGGCTCAGCCGCTTGAGGACCAGGTGGTGCAACCGCTTGAGGAGTCGGCGGGGGTTGAACAGGAGGCGCTAGGGGAGGAGGAACCAGGGGATTGAATTTGAGGACTAGGCGCATGAGTAAATTTTTGAAGACCCAATAGTTCTGTCCGTGCTCCACTATTCTTACAGCTACACCGAGTGCCCTGGACAATTCATCCTCCCAATCCGAAACAATTCGTTGCACTTCCTCCAGAATTTCCAAGTCAAAGCCATTGCTACTGGCTTGAGCTGAGAGAGGTATTTGGCCTTCTACCCATGCATTACGGTCATGTCCCCTGCGGGGAGCACCTCTCTGTATTCTAGGCATGGCCAGAGAGTAGCAAAGAGCAGAGCAAGGTGAAGGCTAGCCTGAGCTGGGCTCTGAGATGACGGACCCGGGCAATGGATATCAACACTTGACCGCAGAGTGACAATGGAGCAAATCAGTGGAGCATGGAGCAAAGGAGAGCAACACTGGAACACAGAACAACAATGGCGCACAGGGCAATGGAGAGCCTCTATGCATCGCAAAGCGACAATTGAGAGCATGTAAAATCCATCGGTCGACATCTTCCCTATTGAATGGCGCTTGTGCAAATTTAGGCTGCCAGGAGGATTATTAATGGCGCCCAGGCAGTGATGAGATTGCCTAGTCCCATCGATTAACCGAGAAACAACCACGTCTCCCATGGCATTAAAGGCCAACAGTGGCGGCATAGGCGGTGGGTTGAGCTTGGGCAGGAAGGGCCTCGTCAAGCTCCTCCAAGGCCACGTTGGCAAGATTCACACCTGCATCTGGGGTACTTAGTCCCATGTTAGATCCTTTCATCTTACTAATAATAATTTGAAAAAAAACAGTAACTTCGATAAGAGATATCGTTTTTTGGGATTATTTGCATAAGTGATTAATCTATGACCCATATCCATGAGTATTAGTTGCAAATTGACCAATTTCTCATGGTTTGAATAATCCATTTAACACTCGTTACATTGATGCACTTGTAGGGGTGAAGAAATGGGATTGAAACTAGCAAAATGAATTTCATAACATCAATAATCACCTTCAAGGCTTGCATTTAGTAATCGAGACTTCTCGAAAGGTAATCAATCCCAAGGCTCCTCTATCTCAAGCATGCTTACTTAACTATGGAGTTTTACCCACATTCAATCCTACTTAGCTTGCCACCCTATTTGTAAAACCTTAACAAGTATTGTGCCTTAAGAACTATTCAGTTAGATCTCCCCTAACTCTCTATACTCAAGGATTGAGTGGCTTATGTAGTCCAACATATGATTAAAATCCACATAGAACAAGTCACATGTTGGACTATGGAGGCTACTCAATTATTGAATTAAAAATCTACATAGAGTAAGTCATATGTTGGATTGCGAAAGTCACTCGATTCTCAAATGATTTTTTTTTTTTTTCCGTATAGTAAGTCGTATGTTGGATTGTAGAAGCCATTAATTTCTTAAATAAAAAGAGTTAGGGAAATTTAACTAAATAGTTCATAAAGCACAATACTTGCTAAAGTTTTGTAAATAGGGTAGCAAGCTAAATGGATTTGATTGTGGATGAGTCTAGATGAGTCTAGGGTAACAATTGAGCTAGATGACTCTTATGATGGATGACCTACTAAAAAGTTTTGGTTACCATATAAATACCTTAGAGATGATGATTAGTATTATGCAATTCATTTTACTAGTTTTAATCCCTCTTTTTCACCCGTACAAACATCACCATACAAAATTTCAAAATCATACAAAATTGACAAATACAACACACTTAAAAAAACCATAACATAACATGAACTTAAAATTGGTGAAGTGAAATTAACACTCAAAAATCCATAACATGAACGTAATTCCTTTCTTGTACATAAAGCTACCAATGAAGGCGTTGAAGGAGTGGCTATGAAACTTCATTATTCTCTAGAACTGCACCGAGAATAACAACATACCGCCATACGATATAGCCGATGGCCATAAAAAAGGTTCGCCTCCTGTGATTTTAGTGTTAATCACAGAAACTCTTTACGCTCGTCCTACCCGACCATCCTAAACTCAACTCAAATATTGCCCATGCTCTCTAAAGCGAAATACATTAAAGGAAATCCGCCGAGTGGTAAGTGCAGCAGCAAGCAATCAAGCTATTATGGTGCGAACTGTAGTAGGAGACGAGACCCAGTTGAATTCCATGGAGACGCAACTCTCCGAATCTGGCATTCCTGCTCAAGTAACAAGTTCTCATTTCCTCCCATTGCTTATACTTCTCATTGCCATTCTATGTTCTGTACATTTTTTTCTGGATTACAATGAAGGGCTCGAGCCCGGAATGGATGCTTTTCCAAATTGTATATTCTCTTTTGCGGATGTTTTTCAAGCTCATTCCGAGCCTGAATTGGGATATTTGATATATTATAGAATGTTTTAAGGTTGTAGATGTATTGAGCTGTCTTCCACTGGGCTGAATTGTGAAGGTGGGTCTTGCCATCGGTAAGCTGGGCGGTCCTAGATCCAACCGTGACTCAGTCTTTGCTCTGATTCCGACACCCAAAAATGATGGAGTGGATCCTGCTTCTTTAACTTCCGAAAATTTGGAGACCAAGTCTGCAAGAGCGGATAAAAGAAAAACTTCTAAAGGAAAACCAATGACAGATTCATCTTCATTGGTAATTGATATTGATTGGGTGGGAGAACATGCTCACCAGGTATGGCTTTCTGACACTTTTTATTTATTGATAATGTAGGGATCATGGTTATATTTTTGAACCCTGTACGGTGTTCAAGGGGTTTATACGTAGAAAAAGGGGCATGGAGTTACTTTAGATCCTCGAGCTTGCCAGGTCAAAATCAGAAAGTGGAAAATAACTTAGTCGCTTAGCAATGCTTTCTCTTTTAGCATAAACTGAAATCTGGCAACTGACTTGAATTAGCTTGCAAGTTGCTTACAATTGAGCCAAATGAGGTAGCATTTAGTCAATTTTTTTAAAACTTGATTGCCTAAAAGATCGTACCATAAGACGAAGATTTATGGAGTTATTGATTGTTGAATATATGCCTGTTTACCTGTGCTTGTTAAGTTAAGATTGAGGAACGACTCCTTTTATATAAGATTATGTTAATCAATATTGTTAAGACAAGTCGATCTAAATTTGAATAAATTCTGTATTTCCCTTTCTTTTTACAAGTACGCTGTGATCAACTTTATACTGAAAAATTTCTGTGCTCTTAGACTATTGATGCAAAATTGAAATTTCACCCTAAAAGGATGTTTTCTAGATCCAGTCCATATGAACTTCAGCTTTGGGACTGATCTGAGTATTAATTTACGGGATCAACAGTGGACAATATTTCATCTCATTTCAACCCAACACACTAGGCGGCTTAAGAGAAGATACCAAACATATGCCAACAAGTTTCAGTGTGTTACAAACGTATTAATAATAATATAACTAGGCTAATGAATGGTCAAAGGGCACATACTCCTTCACCTCATGACCAGTCAATGCATATAAGTATACCATCACAAGGTCACGGATCATGGTGTGACGAGTAGTAAGCATGGGAGGAGCTAGTGCCCAATGTCACCACAGCCTAGCTCCTTAACATTTTAGGTCAACTCCTAAGACAAAGGGGGAGTCCCTAGAATTCGGTGAATGATATTTAAAGTTACTTAAACAATACACAAACACCTTTCCCAAGAAACCCCTCAGCGAAGATCAGTGCCTTATGGAGTCAAGACAATGAAATAATAATAACACTAAGTGAGAGGTAGGAGTTATATCACTTCGTCACGTATCCTAAGAAAGGTAATTTCAATATGCTACTGCTGTTATACGGTTGCAGCAGTTAAGATACTTAGGAAAACTTGATATAAATCCATCACAATGATGCCAACTTACCATATGATATGTGCCTTGTATAGTAGGGCAAGGGGCAATCCTTTGGAGGGTGAAAAGAAACACTAAATACATCTGAAAACGTAAAATCAGATCTGGTATATGCCTTAGAACAACCCCTACATATATGGTGGCCCCGCATTTCCCAATGGGTGTCCAACCCCCTAGGGGTTAATCTAGGCCCCAAAAACTGCTTTTTAGGCCTTTAAACTTGGCTGAAATGGTCAATATACCTGCTGTACCTGCTATAATAGATATGCAAAACAAAACTCTTGCGTGCACAAATCATTGAAAATTTCACAATTCAATCACATGAAAATGGCGCCTTCAAGAATCTACAATTAACTTGCCTAGGGTGCACTTTTTCATCCAAATAGAGGTTTCAAATTCCATTTTATTTTTATTTTTATTTTTTATCTGAGATATGATTTTTCTAATTTTTAGGGTTTTTCCAATATTATATTTTTTTGGTATTTTTCAATATATAGATACAACAAATTTTGATGAAAAAGAGAAGAGTAGGGGTTATGACCTTAGTCCTCAACCCTAGGGCAATTAGAGATCAAGGTCAACATCCCTACTCAATTTGCCTATTCAAGATTTATCAACTAGGGCAAAAACTAGTAACCCGATACTAGGTCTAAGTAGCCAAACTCTAATTAGGGCAAACAATGAATCCCAAGGTCCACAGTGGAGAGTTTCTTCAAAAGGAAAGTCTCCTCAAACAAGACTAACAAGATGCCGATTAAACCCTAATTTATCTTGCTTAAGGTGCAAGAGCAATGTCAAACAAGAAAATTGAGAGATCTTACCGACATCAACCAAGGAAAGAACAAGAGAGAGAGTTCTTAGGTCCTCCTTAGCCACAAATTATTACAATTATTCTTTGAATCAGTCTTGCAAGATAGTAAACCCTAGAAATTCCACCATTTAACTTCATCACACAAGATTCATGCCAGATGAGAGGTGTGCATCACTCAAGTGCTCCAATACACCAAGATAAAGAGAAAAAAGTACATAATTATAACCCTTGTCTTGTTACAAATGAATGCTAGGAGCTTTTATTTATATGAGGTGTCCTAATCTTTTTGAAGTTCAGAGCCTACCTTAATAAAAAGTAAAAATAATTTAAAGTTAGGGTTTGTCACCCACAAGCGAGGGACTAGACCACAAAAGACTAAAAAATAATGATAAAATGATGCAATTGGCTTCATTCAAGTGAAGTGATGAGCTAGAGGAAGACATCATGCCCCAACTAAATGCAATGATGTAGAAGATCCATCAATGTCCACCCCTTTAGCAAGGTAAGTCTTTTGTGAAGAGGGTGATGTCATCATTGATTGTGCACATGTAGACCAAGAGGAGGGGTAGCACACGAAAGAGAGGGTCCAAGTGGGCGTAAATGAGGTGTGCGAAGGTGGGTATTATGACAACCCCTACAAGCGCAATCACCTTCTACAGTTACACAACAAAAACATGTGTGGCTAGGAGCCCTTAAGCCACGTGTCCTAGTGGGTCCATCCCAAGAAGCATGCACCAACCCAGGGTACATAGGCCCAACATGATGGGGGGCTTCTACAAGGGGCAGCCAACAAAGCCACTAAGCCAATACTCCTTAGAATGAAAACCAAGAGGACCTACCATGAGCAGATCATGGGTCTTGAGCCCAACTAGACCAACACTTTTACATAAACAAGTACAGACTTGGCCATTTACAACGGCAAAAGACCCCTTCACTCTCATATATCTTGCAAGGCACGCTGCAGACAATATGGGGCATAACATACCCAATGCAACCACTTGAGAATTTCATCAATGCCAAAAATATTTTCCTTGTGTTTGGTCATCTTCGAAAACAAGGCTACATAAAAAATCATGTGGATCAAAGTTGTGATCTCCATGAGATTAGGATTGAATTCTACAGTGAGCTCATGAAGATGATTAAGAACTCCAATATCATGTTAGGAGGGGCATGTACCAATACAAGATTCCTCTATCCAAGATTGGATAGGAGTAACATACAAATAATCATTGTTGAAAATGTCATAAATGAACTTTTCATCAGCATTATCATTCCCCTCAAGCAACAACGGCTGAGGGGGCTCTACCAAGCTGCAACAATCTTCAAAATTATATTTAGAATGAGATGCACATCAGATATGATGTAAAATTGCAAAATAGAAAAATATTTCAGTTGCAAATTTAGGGCTTGAAACCCTCTTTTTGATGGCCGGAAATTTCTGCAATATAGATTAATATGAAGTGCTTGCTGCCCTGTATAATTTTTAGCATTAAAACCATCATTTCCAACTGATGATACATGCAAAATATAAAAGAAAATGGAAGAGGGTAGTTGGAAATTTTTGCAATTAGAACCTTGATGTACTGTACAATTTCCAGTTTACAAATCAGATATAAACTCCCAAAACATTGAAGGAAAGAATGGATGGAAAATTCTGCAATAAACATCATCCTGCAACCAATCTTTTCTAGGCCCAAAAATATATTTCTTTGCTGAATTTTCACTTATAAAGATATTATATGGTGAGGTTTTGTGGTTGTAAAATTTATACATAAATAACATTACAAAACAGCCCCAAATCATGAGAAAATTCAAAATTAAGGAGTGAAGAATATGGCTGGAAATGATCTTGAAATTGCTGCCCAAAAATCACCCTAGAAGAGAGAGAACTAGGCTGCCCCAAATCTGCATCATCAGCACATACAGATGGCTGAAAGTGAACATGAGAAAATTCGGAAGTTATCTCATCCATATGAGGCTGTTTTGAAGGCTTCAAAGTCTGTACTTCCTTCATTAGATGTGTCATAGGTTGAGTCTCCTAAAAATCTCCAATAATATCTACCCAAAACATGATCAAAATTCTGAAAATGCTCATCCATAACAACTTACCCTTGGCTACTCTTATCATCATTAAAAGTGGGAGTAATGAAATTTGCAAAATCTTTGAAAGTTTTTGAAAGAAACCCCAACCCGGTTTCAAGCTTTTTGGCTTCTCTGCATGGTTTAATTCCCAACCCTTCAATGCATAAATTTTTAATAAAATTTAACTTGACTGAAACACATGAGGTTCTTTTTCTCAATTTCAAACAATTCAGAAATTTTCTTTTCTACTGGGAAATTAAAACTCAGAAAATTTCAGATAGTCAAACACATGAAAATTTAACACGCTTGTTTTTGACCAATGGTCCAGGACAAAACCCCCAAGGGAAAACCTGTTTTCAGAGTGAGAGATTTTATTAATTTTCAGACAAAATTTACAAACCCAGAACATCAGTACTTATCTCATTCCTTCCTCAAAAATCGTGCCAGTAACTCACTGTCAGAACTGTATGGCCTGCTCATTAATTCAGCCTCGAAATCAGTGCCACACATGTGAAACTGTACGCTCTGGTATGGTCTGACAGTGTACGGCCTGCATCATTAAATGACCTCGAAAATCATGCCCTGTATGGTCTCTGACATCAGCATTTAATGCTGTACAGATTCTGACATCAACATTAATTGCTGTATGGATTCTTCTCGAATTCTGTGCAAGTTGTACTGACATGTACTATACAGTACAGTACTGTTCTCGTTTTCTGTGCCAAAACCTTGCTGCAAATCTCTTCGATTTCCATGCCAATATTTATCTGGAAATATGTGCCCAAAATTTCTTGGGAAATGTGTCCACTTCAAATTCTGGAAATTTTTCTTTCCTGGTTCAAATTCTCTTCAAACCCTCGCTCTCTATGTTTATCTTCCTCTCTCCAAAAATCTCTTGGAATGATCACAATGAATGAATTTTTGCCTTGCCCTAGCCCTTTTTGTTCATGGTAACTTCCCTATCAATCCAAACGGTCAAGATTAGATTAGATGAAGGGTTTACATTAAATCCTGCATTAAATAATAATTAAATGACATTTAGTGCACCTCATGTCATTTAATAAAGTTAAGCAACCCCATTCCTATTTAATCACTCACTTAACTTTTAAATGTGAACTTAGGAAAATACCAATACTTAGTCTTTTAATAAAGTCACTTTAAAATTATAAAGTGTTCTCACTTCATTAAATGCACAAAATGACTAGGAGTCACATTTAAGTGTCCTTGTCCACCCTAAGGCAAATCTAGGTGGACAAACACTTTCTAGGTAACTTTTCAACACTCCCTCTTACCGAGGAAAGTGTTTTTCACCACTCCCAACTTGTCTTTGAAGTAGACATGTTTCCCTCTACCCAAAGCCTTCGTGAGAAAGTCAGCCACCTGCTCATCTGTAGAGACATAGTGCAATCGAACAACCCTTCTCTGAACATAGTCTCTGATAAAGTGATATCTGATCTCTATGTGCTTCGACCTGTCATGAAATATTGGATTTTCAGTGAGCTTGATGTATCATGTAACTTTGATTATTGCACTGTGAAACTGTAGGACTCAGCTCCATATCAAATAAATCCACCATCAGCTTGCGAAGCCACAAGGCTTCACAACTGGCCTGACTGGCTGCCATATACCTAGCCTCAGCAGAACTCAATGCCATGGACTTTTGCTTCCTGCTGAACCACGACACAACTACCGAACCCAAGCTGAAGCAACAACCGGAAGTGCTCTTTGTTGATTTTTGTACCTAGTCAGATGTTCCCTAAGTGGCTTTATTTTGCCTAAGTCACTTAAGAGGGAAAAATGTGACCCTCACATTAAAGTCACTTAAATGTGATTTTATGACTAAAGTCACCTTTTGATAAAGTGAGTAAGTGAGTGAATTTATTTATGGGAAATAAATAAATGAGAATTTCACTCTCACTGTGAAATTATAAAAAGGGGTGAGGGAGGCAAAAGTGAGTTGACTTTTCATTTTTCAAGTGAAGGAGAAGAGAGAGCTCAAGGAGGTCGATTTTACTCAAGGAGGTCAAATTCTAGGTTAGGGTTTGAAGCTGAAGAATTCAGTGTTTGCTTGCACGGTTCCCGAGGTGTACGGCCATATTAATTGCTAGAGTACGGCTGCATTAATTGCCAGAGTACGGCTGCATTTATTGGCGCGATTTTCCAGGAGGATGTACGGCTGATCTGCACGATTTTCGAGGTGTACGGTCTGCTGTCAGTGCATTAAATGCTGCACGGATCCCGAGGAGTACGGACTGTGTACGGCTGAGTAAATTTCGGCACAGATTTCGAGGTAAGTACGGCTGTAATTAATGCTGTACGGACTGTGTACGGACTGCAATAATTAGGGCACGAATTTCGAGGATACTGTACGGCTGATCTGCTGTACGGCCTGCTGTCTGATTTGGCACGAAATTCGAGGAGATGTACGGTCAGGGTTTGCTGTACATGTGCATTCATTGCTGAGAGAAATTTTGGTGGAGATAAGTTGTATTTTCATCTTTCATTTTCTGTCCTACATTTTACTGAAGAAATAATAAAAGCTCTCATCTCAAACTGGTTTTCCCCGTGGGGGTTTTATCCAGGGCAAATTTGCCAAAAATTACTGTGTCAAATTTTATGGTGTGCATGTGTTTATTTACAGCCTGTTAGTTGTTTTCAGCTTGTTTAAATTGTTCAGAGAAATTTCATAAGTAACTTCAAGCCTATGCATAACCGGCTGAAGTGAAATTCAAGAAATTGTTCATTAAACCAGCAAGCTGTCAAACAAGGTTTTTCAACACTCTTTCGGTCCGAAACACTACCTGTCCAATTTGAATCAGTATAGCCAACCAATCCCACTCCACCAGATCTCCTATAGTCCAATCCATAATCAACTTTACCTGCTAGATATCTCAAAATGTGTTTTGCAGCAGTCCAATGCACTCTCTTACAACACAACCTCCACAGTTGCTAAAAACTAGTAGATGTATGGTAAACAAATTCACCTCAAACCTAACGTTTACGACCTCTTGAAGAATTTCTCCTTGCACAAAAAATCAAGGAACATCATTGCAGTACAACTTGTTACTGTACCAATCTGTATGGCTATACAGGTCTGCTGTATGACTCAATGTACAGATTGTACTGTATAGCCTGGTTGTACAAACTGCTTCTGTTGCTGTCTGCCTCCTAACTGATGTGCTATGTTGTTTCTTTGGTCGTTGTCCCTATTAGACAAAACTGTGTCTAAACTCCATCTTGACTTGCTTTTATACTTAAGCTGAAACCTTGATTTCTCAGTGAGATGTACAATTGAGATTAGCCTAAACCACTAATGTATAGAGTACACTTTATTTGAGTCAAAAGACTTTCACTTTATTCATAAAGTGAATTGCAAAATAGAATTAACGTGAATTACTTCTGGCACATTTCACACTAAACCTGTGTGGAAGTTCCTGTCTAAACTACATTCTTCAACATTATCGTTAGCAATGGTGCCAAAATGTTATCACCCAAACCCACACCCTTCAAGATAAAGTCCTAAAGTTCTAGGTATGGGCCTAGTGTAACTAAGAGGGAAGCCAATGTCACGACACCAAACCCTCTTCTGCTCTTTAGGTTGGCTCTTTTCCATCTCAAGGGAGCTGTTCCTAAGATAGGATTGCTAAAGTTTGCAATGAGGCTCAATGTGAATTTGAAGAGATGGCTCTAGCAAAATAGGCACCAAAATGTTATCACTCAAACCCACACCTTTCAAGGTTAAGTCCTAAAGCTCTAGGTATCGGTGTAATAAAACTAAGAGGGAGGCCAATGTCACCGCACCTAACCATCTTCTCTTTAGGTTGGCTCTTCTCCAATTCTAGGGAGCTCTGTTTTGCTAGAGCTATCTCTGCAAATTCACTTTGAACCTCATTGCAAGCTTTAGCAATCCTATCCTAGTGACAACTCCCATGAGTTGAAGAAGAGGTAAAAGCCAACGTAAAGAGCAAAAGAGCATTTGGTGTGGTGACATTGGCCTCTGTCTTAGTTTTACTAAGCCCATACCTAGAGCTTTAGGACCTTATTTTGAAGGGCATGAGTTTGGGTGAGCCCATACCTAGAGTTTTACTAAGCCCATACCATGTTATATTTTCTCAAACCATGGTGAACAGACTTTGCACTTAAAGAATTCCTGAACTACTAGATAGCTGAACCTTAAAAGTCACTCAAAACTGGTGGTTAGATAATGCTAAAATATATATAACAAAAACTCAAACACATATTGTAGAAAATATATAACAAAAACTGACAGGTCTGTGCTAAATCACATCACTGTTATTAAGCATGAAAACATAATTACAATGTACTTGCTAAATCACTATTAAAAGCTAAACAAAATCTCAGTAGATGGACTATCAAAACCTGTTACTCTTCCTCATTAATTCTGAACTGAAATCTGTTACAGGAAAAATACAAGAACCTAATTCACTGCTTGCTGCTGAACTGATTATTGAATCAATAAACCTATACCTCCGCTTTCTCTTTTATAGATTGAGAAGAAGAGTGGGTACAATGAGTTTGGACACATTCACAATAGTACCTCAACTGGAGATGATTTGAGGCATGCAAGCATGCATTCTTCTTGAAATCTGTGCCTTAACTATTAGGTTGCATGCACTTCACTAAATTGAGCTAGGCTGCATGCATCTTACTTAACTGATGCATGCAAACTTAAATTAGACACTTTACACATGCAAATTCTAACAAAAACAAAACCAGAAATAGAACTAAACTTCCAAAATATGAAGGCATCTAAAATAGAACTAAACCGAGGATGGCGCATGCATGCATGCACCCTTGATCTTTCTCTCCATAAATGCTCTTGTGCCTTCATTACGACTGTCTGGAATTTCTGAAGGGGTAGGGTTGCCTTGCTGAGGTGCAAACTTGCACATTTGTCACACATGCCTTCTCTGTGTGCATCTTGGGCTTCTCTGCTTGCTGTTGACATTAATGGCACTTTGCCATACACTTTCCAAGGTTTAAAAAATCTAACATAACCATGATCAAGCTTCCACCCAAACTGAGCCATCCATATGCCCATTAAGCATTGCCAAGGGGCTAGGAGACATAGCGCTTTTGTAGCGAGGTGAAAACACTTTTGGAGTGAACCCAAAATCTGCACATAGGTGATCACTAAAATTTAATATATTTGAACCTTATTTGGTCTTGAAAGGTCAATCCTCCTAAGACAAGGTGCTGGGCTTTATGTGGTCCTAAAAGATAATTATAGTAAGGTCTTGATCAATGTTATCAGAACCAAACCGGTGGTCGAACCGACCAACCCCGCGAACCGGAACCGGACAAAAACCAGGAAACAAACTGGATCAAAAAACCGATTGAGCAAAAATACATAAAAAACATTCATATTTTCAAAAAATACATATATATCCATGTGCATCCATGTGAATTCAAACCATTATACACAAATATGCAAAGTTTCTCATGTATATAGCAAGTAAGAGTGTATAAAACCAAAATAGCATTGACTGTAAATACATATCTAAAGAAAGGTACATCAACAAAGACGTTATAAATGGCCTCTAAACTCAAAATATAAGCATGTGACTGCAGTCTAGACTCTAGAATCTACAATCTAATGATTTTAATCATATATCAGAATTATGTGAGTTCTCATGCTCAGACTCAGAGTCATCATCTACATCCTCAACATGAGCATGGCTTGACTCCCCTATGCTTGAAGGCACTTGTCTAATTGCAACATCAATGTTCACATCCTCTTGTTGTGGAAGAGGGCCCAAGTCCATCCACAACTAAATGTGATTGATATGGAGGGTGGGAGCCTCCTTTTATAACATTAGAAGGGTAGTGGGTCATGGGTCAATTAAACAACTCACACATGGACCCTATTTTTTTATTTTATTGAAAGAATTTGAAATTAGCTGTTTTTGGGGGTCCTTGGCGTTTTTGTATAGAAACTAGCCAGTTTTGTACTGAACCTGCCGGTTTGGAGAAAACCGGGCGGTTCAGTCTTGAAACCGGCCAAAAACGGTTTGAGTGCATGATTTGACTTGGTGAAGCTTGTAAACCTGTCCAACCGGCGGGTTATTTCAAAACTGGTTGGGTTCTGATAACATTGGTCTTAATCAACCTTTCTAATGAAGGTTTGGTTCTAAAAAGTCAAATTTTCTAAAATAAGTGGGCTTTATTTGGGGCTCAAACTGGACATCAAAGGAGCATTGCAGCTAGGGACATGCAATATAAACAGGTTCGTAGGGACTGCTACAACGAACATAAATGAGGTGGGGTAACTTTAATACTGGTTATTTGTGAACGTTTGTACTCTGAACCCTTTCTGGTGATATAAACAGGTTCATAGGGATTGCTACAATGAACATTAACGGGGTGGGGTAACTTTAATCTGGTTATTTGTGAATGTTTGTACTTTGAACCCTTATTTACTTAGGTGTATGCTATAGGATTCATTCATTGCTCTTGGTATCATTTCCTGGTAAAGGTGATACCCGGTCTGGCCTTACTTCTTACCTTATGGAAGGGTAATATCCTGAATTGTCTTACCTTCAAGATATGTGGCCCGTGTGAAACAGTTCTTGCTGTTATTTATCCACCAGTACTAAGTAACCTTCAAACATTTGGGCCTTGGTGAAGAAAAAGGGAAAATAAGGAAAACTGTATATAGCTACTTGGGTAATTTATTCTGTGGTTCTTAATACTTGTAGCCAAGTGCAGTTCATTCATGATGTTGAGATCTATGCTACGTCTTTACATTATGAGTCTACATGCACTGAACTTTTAACTACTAGCTACCAGAAAACCATGATCACCTACTCATATTATTCCTATATTCCTTAACATTATTTTCATGAACACTACAATCTACTGTCGTGGTTCTTCCATATTCACATGGAACAGTCAACACATTGCATTCCTTAACATGTCAAGTAGCAAATTCCAGAGTAGAAGCAGAAAGAACAGATGAAACCATTTCTAGAAGTATCAGATCTTGAAACTACTGTAATGATATATTGTCTCTGGCCTGTCTTTAGAAGCTTGAATGAGAATTTATTTTTGATCCAGATGATGAAAAAGAGGAAAAATTATCGCAGGAAAGGAACATGAAATCTTGTGATCAAATTATATTTTTGATACAAAGGAACCACCCCTATTTCAGAAAATGTTTTCCTGTTTCTGAAAAACCTCACTTCTCATTTTATTCAAACTATGTAAAGTTCTATAGGAATCTGTAAACATAGAAACAGAATCTATCTTGAAATCAAATAGATTTTTGACCATGGTTTCCTCATGTGAATTACCCTAGGATTTTGAAGTATTGCATGGAGTCACAATGATTTGGAGTTTTGCTTTTCTGTGCTTTGGTTAATGTACTCAAACCAATTTTAATTACATGAAGTTGTTATTTGGAACACCTATTATTTATGAAAGGAATAATTATCTCAAATGCTCTTATGAATTCAGGTTTCAAAAATGCTTGTTGGAGGGTTGCATGTGATAGGAATCTATGTATGGTGTGGTGAAAGTACCTTCAAAAACTCCACTCTGGTGCTTTGGCAGGTAAACTGTTCCATGTTTGTTTATCCCATGTTGTGTCATGAAGGTCAGGACATATTTAATATTGTAGGTTTCAAATTAATATTTATAATGGCCTAATTAACAGAAAAATGGTGGTTGAGGTCATGGAAGCAAATCTATTGGAGGAACATATTTTAGTAATAGTTTGGAGTTAAAAAAGAAATCAATCAAGAGATGGCTACCATAGTGCTCAATTGTTGTTAATTCAAACAAGGCATCCTGACTTTGGAGCCAAGCTTTTTCCTTTACCCACAATTTGAGGTCTTAAAGGTGCAAAAGAGAATGCATGTCTCCATCTATGAAGTATTAAATGTCATGGAAATCTTCGTAGTTAATGATGCCTGGATTATTTCTCAGTGTTAGATAAATGATCTTTTCACTATTTCTGGTAAGAGTAGCTTGGATTAGTGTTGACTAAATCCTTAGGGTTTCTATTCATAAAGTACCTAATGGAAGACTTTTGAGGAACTTACGAGAGCATGATTCTTTTTGCAATAAGAATATTTTGCCTCATTTACTCCAAGATCATAATGATGGAAAAATAGACTTTAGCCAACTGAGTGAAATTACACATGTTATTATGTCAAGCTACTGTCAAACTTCAAATAAATATGCCTGTATCCTTTTTGTTAATTTTCAAAGCACACATGAACAAGAAAGACATTTGCACTCAATTCAGTGATTTTCCATTGCATAATAACCTATAACCTATATCCGTCAAGCCATGGCTTAGTGGCTGGAATGGGGTTAAAGTCTCTTATGTGTGCGAGAAAAGGTGTTTGAGCTCATAGAGTTGGTTTCCCTCTGTCATCAAAGGGACTTAAACACATCCGTCAAGCTAAATTGATTTAAGTGGACATTAATAGGATACTGTATCCCTAATAACTTATAATACAAATTTCGTTTTCAATTTGGTTGTTGAATAAGGGTGTGGATCTTTAGCCCAAAATTTTATCAAACCAAAAATGTTTGCCTTATCTAAAGATCTCAAAGAGTTTTTGAGTTCCTCAAACATTGGTAATGTTAAAATCCCACACTTATTTTGATCAAAATAGGGTGCCCATCTAAAATGGGCATTACCACCATTGAGTGTTTGGATGGTTTGTCAAGTGAGGATGGTGATATACCCCTTCTAGGGTTCTTACCCCCATGAGTGTGGTATGTTTGTCCCCCATGAAACAACAGGGGTCATCATGGCTGTTAATTCTGGCCAGGCACAGGCTTTGCCGTTATAGTGTACAGCAACATCCCAACTCTTGATAGGCACTGGATGCCTGACACTTGAGTAGTAAGGAAGCATCTCTGACAGTTTCCTAAAATGGGCATTACTTATTCCACATCCTCGTCCTCAATCCCCAAAATAACCATTCCTAAAATGGGCATTACTTATTCTACGTCCCCGCCCCCAAACCCCAAAATAACCATTTTGTTTTTCTTTACAACAATCATCTCAATGAACTTACATGCCCCCTTCCTCAGTGACCATTTTTGTTTTCCTTTACATCAAGCATCTTTATCAACTTTTGAAATTTGTACTGGACACCTTATTGATGATGCACGATAGCAGATATTCAGTTCTATAATATAATACTTCATTTTCTTTTTTTGTACCTTCTCTCAACTAAAATGGCGATGAATCTCAAATTTTTTATTAATAGCTTTGTTGAGACTGCACACTACAAAATGTCCTGGATTCTAGACATTTGACATGTTTGGTAGTTTTCTACTTTGAAATTGGGATAGGAAAACAAACAAAATGAGTTCTCTATTTTATATTTACTGTGTCTTCTAAGTTGGACAGATACAGCTATGATATCAAGAATGGGTATTGCAAATTTTTAGAAAATCAAGATATGAATGACTAGGATACGACAAACACAAATACAAAAAAAACCAT